>JACCHZ010000004.1:0-215165 GCA_018907045.1 Wiebesia pumilae
CCAAGTGTGTAGTTTTTCACGCACGCAGCCGCGTAAACAGACGCAACTGCGTATTATTCAACAAGTGCGTATTTGCCACGCAAGTGCGTATTTTTCATCAAGTGCGTAGTTTTCCACGCACGCAGCCGCGTAAACAGACGCAACTGCGTATTATTCGACAAGTGCGTATTTTACCACTCATGCAGCCGCAAGTGCGTAATTTTCCACTCGCGCAGCCGAGAAAACAGACGCAAGTGCGTATTTTTCCACTCGTGCAGCCGCAAATGCGTAATTTTCCATTCGTGCAGCCGCGGAAACAGACGCAACTGCGTATTTTTTCACAAGTTCGTATTTTCCAAGCGAGTGCGTAGTTTTCCACGCACTTAGCCGCGTAAACAGACGCAACTGCGTATTTTTCCACGCACGCAACCGCGTAAACAGACGCAACTGCGTATTTTTCCACGCACGCAACCGCGTAAACAGACGCAACTGCGTATTATTCGACAAATGCGTATTCTTCCACGAACGCAACCGCGTAAATAGACGCAACTGCGTATTTTTTCACAAGTAATTTCCACGCAAGTGCGTATTTTCCACGCACGCAGCAGCGTAAACAGGAACAACTGCGTATTATTCGACACATGCGTATTTTTCCACGAACGCAACCGCGTAACCAGACGCAACTGCGTATATTTTCACAAGTGCGTATATTCCACGCAAGTGCGTAGTTTTTCACGCACGCAGCCGCGTAAACAGACGCAACTGCGTATTATTCAACAAGTGCGTATTTGCCACGCAAGTGCGTATTTTTCATCAAGTGAGTAGTTTTCCACGCACGCAGCCGCGTAAACAGACGCAACTGCGTATTATTCGACAAGTGCGTATTTTTCCACGCACGCAGCCGCGTAAACAGACGCAACTGCGTATTATTCGACAAATGCGTATTATTCCACGAACGCAACCGCGTAAACAGACGCAACTGCGTATTTTATCACTAGTGCGTATTTTCCACGCAAGTGCGTAGTTTTCCACGCACGCAGCCGCGTAAACAGACGCAACTGCGTATTATTCGACAAGTGCGTATTTGCCACGCAAGTGCGTATTTTTCATCAAGTGCGTAGTTTTCCACGCACGCAGCCGCGTAAACGGACGCAACTGCGTATTATTAAACAAGTGCGTATTTGCCACGCAAGTGCGTAGTTTTCCACGCACGCAGCCGCGTAAACAGACGCAACTGCGTATTATTCGACAAGTGCGTATTTTTCCACGCACGCAGCCGCGTAAACAGACGCAACTGCGTATTATTCGACAAGTGCATATTTTTCCACGCACGCAGCCGCGTAAACAGACGCAACTGCGTATTATTCGACAAATGCGTATTATTCCACGAACGCAACCGCGTAAACAGACGCAACTGCGTATTTTATCACTAGTGCGTATTTTCCACGCAAGTGCGTAGTTTTCCACGCACGCAGCCGCGTAAACAGACGCAACTGCGTATTATTCGACAAGTGCGTATTTGCCACGCAAGTGCGTATTTTTCATCAAGTGCGTAGTTTTCCACGCACGCAGCCGCGTAAACGGACGCAACTGCGTATTATTAAACAAGTGCGTATTTTCCACGCAAGTGCGTATTTTTCGACAAGTGCGTAGTTTTCCACGAACTCAGCCGCGTAAACAGAGGCAACTGCGTATTATTCGACAAATGTGTATTCTTCCACGAACGCAACCGCGTAAATAGACGCAACTGCGTATTTTTTCACAAGTGAGTATTTTCCACGAAAGTGCGTATTTTCCACGCACGCAGCCGCGTAAACGGCGCAACTGCGTATTATTCGACAAGTGTGTATTTTTCTACGCACGCAGCCGCGTAAACAGACGCAACTGCGTATTATTGAACAAGTGCGTATATTCCACGCAAGTGCGTATTTTTCGACAAGTGTGTAGTTTTTCACGCACGCAGCCGCGTAAACAGACGCAACTGCGTATTATTCAACAAGTGCGTATTTGCCACGCAAGTGCGTATTTTTCATCAAGTGCGTAGTTTTCCACGCACGCAGCCGCGTAAACAGACGCAACTGCGTATTTTTCCACGCAAGTGCGTATTTTTCGACAAGTCTGTAGTTTTTCACGCACGCAGCCGCGTAAACAGACGCAACTGCGTATTATTCAACAAGTGCGTATTTGCCACGCAAGTGCGTAGTTTTCCACGCACGCAGCCGCGTAAACAGACGCAACTGCGTATTATTCGACAAGTGCGTATTTTTCCACGCACGCAGCCGCGTAAACAGACGCAACTGCGTATTATTCGACAAGTGCATATTTTTCCACGCACGCAGCCGCGTAAACAGACGCAACTGCGTATTTTTCGACAAATGCGTATTCTTCCACGAACGCAACCGCGTAAATAGACGCAACTGCGTATTTTTTCACAAGTGAGTATTTTCCACGCAAGTGCGTATTTTCCACGCACGCAGCAGCGTAAACAGGAGCAACTGCGTATTATTCGACAAATGCGTATTTTTCCACGAACGCAACCGCGTAACCAGACGCAACTGCGTATATTTTCACAAGTGCGTATATTCCACGCAAGTGCGTAGTTTTCCACGCACGCAGCCGCGTAAACGGACGCAACTGCGTATTATTAAGCAAGTGCGTATTTTCCATGCAAGTGCGTATTTTTCGACAAGTGCGTAGTTTTCAACGAACTCAGCCGCGTAAACAGAGGCAACTGCGTATTATTCGACAAATGCGTATTCTTCCACGAACGCAACCGCGTAAACAGACGCAACTGCGTATTTTCCACGCAAGTGCGTAGTTTTCCACGCACGCAGCCGCGTAAACAGACGCAACTGCGTATTATTCGACAAGTGCGTATTTGCCACGCAAGTGCGTATTTTTCATCAAGTGCGTAATTTTCCACGCACGCAGCCGCGTATACGGACGCAACTGCGTATTATTAAACAAGTGCGTATTTTCCACGCAAGTGCGTATTTTTCGACAAGTGCGTAGTTTTCCACGAACTCAGCCGCGTAAACAGAGGCAACTGCGTATTATTCGACAAATGCGTATTCTTCCACGAACGCAACCGCGTAAACAGACGCAACTGCGTATTTTCCACGCAAGTGCGTAGTTTTCCACGCACGCAGCCGCGTAAACAGACGCAACTGCGTATTATTCGTCAAGTGCGTATTTTTCCACGCACGCAGCCGCGTAAACAGACGCAACTGCGTATTATTCGACAAATGCGTATTCTTCCACGAACGCAACCGCGTAAATAGACGCAACTGCGTATTTTTTCACAAGTGAGTATTTTCCACGAAAGTGCGTATTTTCCACGCACGCAGCCGCGTAAACGGCGCAACTGCGTATTATTCGACAAGTGTGTATTTTTCTACGCACGCAGCCGCGTAACCAGACGCACCTGCGTATTATTAAACAAGTGCGTATATTCCACGCAAGTGCGTATTTTTCGACAAGTGTGTAGTTTTTCACGCTCGCAGCCGCGTAAACAGACGCAACTGCGTATTATTCAACAAGTGCGTATTTGCCACGCAAGTACGTATTTTTCATCAAGTGCGTAGTTTTCCACGCACGCAGCCGCGTAGACAGACGCAACTGCGTATTATTCGACAAGTGCGTAGTTTTCCACGCACGCAGCCGCGTAAACTGACGCAACTGCGTATTATTCGACAAGTGCGTATTTTTCAACTCGCGCAGCCATGAAAACAGACGCAAGTGCGTAATTTTCCACTCGCGCAGCCGCAAAAACAGACGCAAGTGCGTATTTTTCCACTCGTGCAGCCGCAAGTGCGTAATATTCCACTCGCGCAGCCGCGAAAACAAAAGCAAATGCGTATTTTTCCACTCATGCAGCCGCAAGTGCGTAATTTTCCACTCGCGCAGCCGCGAAAACAGACGCAAGTGCGTATTATTCGACAAGTCGGATTTTTCACGCACAGCCGCGTAAACAGATTATTACGTTACCGTCAGTCGGTAACTTATCGACCGAGTCTAGTTACCATCAGTCAATGACTCATCGGCCGAGATTAATCTAATTGATATATAAAGATTTTTTAGAAATTATCACAAAACGCAATAAAATTAATTCCAGATAGTTCGCACATATTTCGATACTTAATGCGGCATACATTTTCTTATATTTTTTGCAAACTGCATTACGAAAAGAAATACCGTTCTATTGCGCTCGCGTGATGGCTTCACATGCTCTCTACTCACTCTCTCTTAGTGACTTATTTGTTTATTGTTTCCGATAAATTTGCTGTGTAATTACTTACTTTTTTAGATATGAATGATAAATGTGTATGTGTCCGTTGATGACGTGTTTAACAATCTCAAATGGGAAGACCAGCTTCAGAATTAGTCGTAAAATGCTTCTCGAATGTGTTAACATAAGCCGCTGTCCTTAGATCCAGTCCGTGGTTTAATTTCACTGCAATTTTCACGATGGCCTGCAATGAAAATTGAAGAGTTCTATTAAGTGTTAACTGTTGTTTAAAAATTAAAGAGTAGCAAAATTATCTTATACGTAAATAATTATAATGTAAGCAATTATTTTTAGTATAATAATGTTTTTGGAAATATTTTTAGCAATTCGCCTTAATTGAATACGTAATCATGTAAAAAGAAAAAGAGAAATGAAAATGTAATATAATAATCACTAAAAAATACTTAATATTTAATCCATTCGAAATAACTTGTATCTGCATTGCAAAATTGTAGATTCTTCTCTATAGTGTTTACATATGCCGCTGTCCTTATGAACAGATCAAGGTTGAATTTCACTGCTGTTTTCACGATGTCCTGCAATGAAAATACAAGAGTTCAATTAAATGTTAGCTGTTGATTAAAAATTATAGAGTAGCAAAATTATCTTATACGTGAATAATTATAATGTAAGCAATTATTTTTACTATAATAAAGTCATTGGAAATATTTTTAAGCAATTCGCCTTAATTGAATACGTAATCATGTAAAATAAAAATAGAATTTAAAATGTTATAGAATAATCACTAAAAAATACTTAATAATTAGTCCATTCGAAATAACTTGTATCTGCATTGCAAAATTGTAAAATTCTTCTCTATAGTGTTTACATATGCCGCTGTCCTTATGAACAGATCAAGGTTGAATTTCACTGCTGTTTTCACTATGGCCTGCAATGAAAATACAAGAGTTCTATTAAATGTTAACTGTTGATTACAAATTAAAGAGTTGCAAAATTATCTTATACGTAAATAATTATAATGTAAGCAATTACTTTTAGTATAATAATGTTTTTGGAAATATTTTTAGCAATTCGCCTTAATTGAATACGTAATCATGTAAAAAGAAAAAGAGAAATGAAAATGTAATATAATAATCAATAAAAAATACTTAATAATTAATCCATTCGAAAGAACTTGTATCTGCATTGCAAAATTGTAGATTCTTCTCTATAGTGTTTACATATGCCGCTGTCCTTATGGACAGATCAAGGTTGAATTTCACTGCTGTTTTCACTATGGCCTGCAATGAAAATACAAGAGTTCTATTAAATGTTAACTGTTGTTTACAAATTCAGACCAGCAAAATTGGCTTATACGTAAATAATTATAATGTAAGCAATTATTTTTAGTATAATAATGTTTTTGGAAATATTTTTAAGCAATTCGCTTTATTTTAATACTTAATCATGTAAAAATAATAATAGTATTTAAACTGTAATAGAATGATCATAAAAATTAACTAATAATTAATCCATTCGTAATAAGTTGTATTTGCATTCATGATTTATTTTTTTTATTACAACTTAAATTCTGCAATATTTATTGTAAAAATAAATTTAATGATTGATTGGTGGAAAAAATTTATATTATAATGTTACCTTAATTTTATTATAAAAGTTATAACAGTAATCGTAAATTCTTAAAGCATTTAGTTTTGCTTACTCTTGCAGACCGTTTCATAGTATAACCAAAGCCTGAATGTTCAAGTATTTTTCACAACCATCAGAAGTACGTTTTTGGTATGATTTTGAGGGTGTAATTGCAATGCGTTCACCAACAAGTCCAAATCAACGTTCTAGGGATTCTCGGACAGATTCTGCAATAAAATTTAATGAGTTAGCGTTTTCTAAGTAATTATTTCTTTAAAATTGTTAGTTTACGTGCTCTATCCACAATCTCTTGATTCGTAATTTGTGTAATTTTTAAATGAAGAGATGAATTGAAATTTGTCTAATTATAAGTAAGCGTATAAAATACTTGATCAAAGTAGTAAAATGTAAAAGTAGATGTGAATAGACAATAATCAATCTTATTAGGTTGATATTAAATCTCTATTATTATAATATTATACATACGATGGAAGCAACTTCGCGGAGTCAGAGCGGTAAGTAGAGAAGATACGCCGTCCCATAAGCTAGTGGTCCTCGCGGCTTCGGAAGTGGGCAAAACACCCGCAGCGCTGCAGTGTATAAACATTGGTATCGATAGCGTGGTTAGTTACCATCAGTCGAAAACTCATCGACCGAGGCTAGTTACCATCAGTCGATAACTTATCGGTCGAAAACAGTTACCATGTTACCATGCGTATTTTTCCACTCGCGCAGACGCAAAAACAGACGCAAGTGGGTATTTTTCCACTCATGCAACCGCAAGTGCGTATTTTTCCACTGGTGCAGCCACGTAACCAGACGCAAGTGCGTATTTTACCACTCATGCAGCCTCAAGTGCGTAATTTTCCACTCGCGCAGCCGCTAAAACAGACGCAAATGCGTATTTTTCCACTCATGCAGCCGCAAGTGCGTAATTTTCCACTCGCGCAGCCGCAAGAACAGACGCAAGTGCGTATTTTTCCACTCGTTCAGCCGAAAGTGCGTAATTTTCCACTCGCGCAGCCACGAAAATAGACGCAAGTGCGTATTTTTCCACTCGAGAAGCCGCAAGTGCGTAATTTTCCATTCGCGCAGCTGCGAAAACAGAGACAAGTGCGTATTTTTCCACTCATGCAGTCGCAAGTGCGTAATTTTCCATTCGTGCAGCCACGTAAACAGACGCAAGTGCGTATTTTTCCACTCATGAGTCGGCAATTGCGTATTTTTCCACTCGTGCAGCCGCGTAAACAAACGCAAGTGCGTATTTTTCCACTTATTAATCGGCAATTGCGTATTTTTCCACTCGCGCAGGCACGAAAATAGACGCTTGTGCGTATTTTTCCACTCGTGAAGCCGCAAGTGCGTAATTTTCCATTCGCGCAGCTGCGAAAACAGAGGCAAGTGCGTATATTTCCACTCATGCATCCTCAAGTGCGTAATTGTCCATTCGTGCAGCCATGTAAACAGACGCAAGTGCGTATTTTTCCACTTATTAGTTGGCAATTGCGTATTTTTCCACTCGTGCAGCCGCAAGTGGGTAATTTTCCACTCGCGCAGCCGCGGTAACAGACGCAAGTGCGTATTTTTCCACTCGTGCAGCCGCAAGTGGGTAATTTTCCACTCGCGCAGCCGCGGTAACAGACGCAAGTGCGTATTTTTCCACTCGTGCAGCCGCAAATGCGTAATATTCCATTCGTGCAGCAGCGAAAACAGACGCAAGTGGGTATTTTTCCACTCATGAGTCGGCAATTGCGTATTTTTCCACTCGTGCAGCCGCAAGTGCGTAATTATCCATCCGTGCAGCCGCGTAAACAGACGCAACTGCGTATTTTTTCACAAGTGCGTATTTTCCACGCAAGTGCGTAGTTTTCCACGCACGCAGCCGCGTAAACAGACGCAACTGCGTATTATTCGACAAATGCGTATTCTTCCACGAACGCAACCGCGAAAACAGACGCAACTGCGTATTTTTTCACTAGTGCGTATTTTCCACGTAAGTGCGTAGTTTTCCACGCACGCAGCCGCGTAAACAGACGCAACTGCGTATTATTCGACAAGTGCGTATTTTTCCACGCACGCAGCCGCGTAAACAGACGCAACTGCGTATTATTCGACAAGTGCGTATTTTTCAACTCGCGCAGCCATGAAAACAGACACAAGTGCGTAATTTTCCACTCGCGCAGCCGCAAAAACAGACGCAAGTGCGTATTTTTCCACTCGTGCAGCCGCAAGTGCGTAATATTCCACACGCCCAGCCGCGAAAACAGACGCAAATGCGTATTTTACCACTCATGCAGCCGCAAGTGCGTAATTTTCCACTCGCGCAGCCGAGAAAACAGACGCAAGTGCGTATTTTTCCACTCGTGCAGCCGCAAATGCGTAATTTTCCATTCGTGCAGCCGCGGAAACAGACGCAACTGCGTATTTTTTCACAAGTTCGTATTTTCCAAGCGAGTGCGTAGTTTTCCACACACTTAGCCGCGTAAACAGACGCAACTGCGTATTTTTCCACGCACGCAACCGCGTAAACAGACGCAACTGCGTATTATTCGACAAATGCGTATTCTTCCACGAACGCAACCGCGTAAATAGACGCAACTGCGTATTTTTTCACAAGTAATTTCCACGCAAGTGCGTATTTTCCACGCACGCAGCAGCGTAAACAGGAACAACTGCGTATTATTCGACAAATGCGTATTTTTCCACGAACGCAACCGCGTAACCAGACGCAACTGCGTATATTTTCACAAGTGCGTATATTCCACGCAAGTGCGTAGTTTTTCACGCACGCAGCCGCGTAAACAGACGCAACTGCGTATTATTCAACAAGTGCGTATTTGCCACGCAAGTGCGTATTTTTCATCAAGTGAGTAGTTTTCCACGCACGCAGCCGCGTAAACAGACGCAACTGCGTATTATTCGACAAGTGCGTATTTTTCCACGCACGCAGCCGCGTAAACAGACGCAACTGCGTATTATTCGACAAATGCGTATTATTCCACGAACGCAACCGCGTAAACAGACGCAACTGCGTATTTTATCACTAGTGCGTATGTTCCACGCAAGTGCGTAGTTTTCCACGCACGCAGCCGCGTAAACAGACGCAACTGCGTATTATTCGACAAGTGCGTATTTGCCACGCAAGTGCGTATTTTTCATCAAGTGCGTAGTTTTCCACGCACGCAGCCGCGTAAACGGACGCAACTGCGTATTATTAAACAAGTGCGTATTTTCCACGAAAGTGCGTATTTTTCGACAAGTGCGTAGTTTTCCACGAACTCAGCCGCGTAAACAGAGGCAACTGCGTATTATTCGACAAATGCGTATTCTTCCACGAACGCAACCGCGTAAATAGACGCAACTGCGTATTTTTTCACAAGTGAGTATTTTCCACGAAAGTGCGTATTTTCCACGCACGCAGCCGCGTAAACGGCGCAACTGCGTATTATTCGACAAGTGTGTATTTTTCTACGCACGCAGCCGCGTAAACAGACGCAACTGCGTATTATTAAACAAGTGCGTATATTCCACGCAAGTGCGTATTTTTCGACAAGTGTGTAGTTTTTCACGCACGCAGCCGCGTAAACAGACGCAACTGCGTATTATTCAACAAGTGCGTATTTGCCACGCAAGTGCGTATTTTTCATCAAGTGCGTAGTTTTCCACGCACGCAGCCGCGTAAACAGACGCAACTGCGTATTATTCGACAAGTGCGTATTTGCCACGCAAGTGCGTATTTTTCGACAAGTGTGTAGTTTTTCACGCACGCAGCCGCGTAAACGACGCAACTGCGTATTATTAAAGCAGTTCGTATTTTCACCACGCAAGAAACAGAGTGCGTATTTTTCCGACAAGTGCGTAGTTTTTCCACGACTCAGCCGCGTAAACGACGCAACTGCGTATATTCACAAGTCGTATTTTCCACGCAAGTGCGTGCAACCGCGTAAACAGACGCAACTGCGTATTTCCACGCAAGCGTGAGAGTTTTTCCACGCACGCAGCCGCGTAAACAGACGCAACTGCGTATTATCACAATGCGTCCACGACGCACCGGTAAACAGACGCAACTGCGTAACACAGCAGCGAAGCACGCACGCAAGTGCGTATTTCCACGCAAGCCGCGTAAACAACGCAACTGCGTATTATTCGACAAATGCGTATCTTCCACGAACGCAACCGCGTAAATAGACGCAACTGCGTATTTTTTCACAAGTGAGTATTTTCCACGACGTATTATTCGACAAGTGCGTATTTTTCCACGCACGCAGCCGCGTAAACAGACGCAACTGCGTATTATTAAACAAGTGCGTACCACGCAAGTGCGTATTTTTCGACAAGTGCGTAGTTTTCCACGAACTCAGCCGCGTAAACAGAGGCAACTGCGTATTATTCGACAAATGCGTATTCTTCCACGAACGCAACCGCGTAAACAGATTTTTTCGCAACTGCGTATTATTATTCGACAAGTGCGTATTTTTCCACGCACGCAGCCGCGTAAACAGACGCAACTGCGTATTATTCAACAAGTGCGTATTTGCCACGCAAGTGCGTATTTTTCGACAAGTGCGTAGTTTTCCACGAACTCAGCCGCGTAAACAGACGCAACTGCGTATTTTCAACAAGTGCGTAACGCAAGTGCGTATTTTTCATTGCGTAGTTTTCCACGCACGCAGCCGCGTAAACAGACGCAACTGCGTATTTTTTAAGAAGTGCGCATTTTCCACGCAAGTGCGAAGTTTTCCACGCACGCAGCCGCGTAAACAGACGCAACTGCGTATTATTCGACAAGTGCGTATTTTTCCACGCACGCAGCCGCGTAAACAGACGCAATTGCGTATTATTCGACTAGTGCGTATTTTTCCACGCACGCAGCCGCGTAAACAGGCGCAACTGCGTATTATTCGACAAATGCGTATTCTTCCACGAACGCAACCGCGTAAACAGACGCAACTGCGTATTATTCGACAAGTGCGTATTTTTCGACAAGTGCGTAGTTATCCACGCACGCAGCCGCGTAAACAGATGCAATTGCGTATTATTCAACAAGTGCGAAGTTTTCCACGCACGCAACCGCAACTGCGTATTATTCGACAAATGCGTATTTTTCCACGAACGCAACCGCGTAAACAGACGCAACTTCGTATTTTTTCACATGTGCGTATATTCCACGCAAGTGCGTATTTTTCGACAAGTGCGAGGTTTTCCACGCACGCAGCCGCGTAAACAGACGCAACTGAGTATTTTTTAAGAAGTGCGCATTTTCCACGCATGTGCGTATTTTTCGACAAGTGCGTAGTTTTCCTGGAATTCAGCCGCGTAAACAGACGCAACTGCGTATTATTCGACAAGTGCGTATTTTTCCACGCACGCAGCCGCGTAAACAGACGCAGCTGCGTATTTTTTCACAAGTTCGTAGTTTTCTACGAACTCAGCCGCGTAAACAGACGCAACTGCGTATTTTTTAACAAGTGCGTATTCTCCACGCAATTGCGTAGTTTTCCACGCACGCAGCCGCGTAAACAGACGCAACTGCGTATTTTTTAAGAAGTGCGTATTTTTCGACAAGTGCGTAGTTTTCCAGGAATTCAGCCGCGTAAACAGACGCAATTGCGTATTATTCGAGAAGTGCGTATTTTTTCACGCACAGCAGCGTAAACAGATTATTACGTTACCGTCAGTCGGTAACTTATCGACCGAGTTTATTTACCATCCATCAATAACTCATTGGCCGAGATTAATCTACTAGATATTTATCAAGGTTGAATTTCACTGCTGTTATCACGATGGCCTGCAATGAAAATACAAGAGTTCTATTAAATGTTAACTGTTGTTTACAAATTCAAGAGCAGCAAAATTAGCTTATACGTAAATAATTATAATGTGAGCAATTATTTTTAGTATAATAATGTCTTTGAAAATATTTTTAAGCAATTCGCTTTATTTTAATACTTAATCATGTAAAAATAAAAATAGTATTTAAACTGTGACAGAATAATCACTAAAAATTACTTAATAAATAATCCATTCGTAATAAGTTGTATTTGCATTCGTGATTTATTTTTTTTATTACAACTTATATTCTGTAATATTTATTGTAAAAATAAATTTAATGATTGATTGGTGGAAATAATTTATATTATAATGTTACCTTAATTTTATTATAAAAGTTATAACAGTAATCGTAAATTCTTAAAGCATTTAGTTTTGCTTACTCTTGCAGACCGTTTCATAGTATAACCTAAGCCTGAATGTTCAAGTCTTTTACAACCACCAGAAGTACGTTTTTGGAAAGATTCTGATGGTGTAATTGGAATGCATCCACCAACAAGTCCAAATCAACGTTCTAGGGATTCATGGACAGATTCTGCAATAAAATTTAACGAGTTAACATTTTCTAAGTAATTATTTCATTAAAATTGTAAGCTTTCAAGCTCTATCCATAATCTTTTGTTTCATAATTTGTGTCATTTTTAAATGAAGTGCTGAATTAAAATTTGTATAATTATAAGTAAGCGTACAAAATACTTGATAAAAGTATTAAAATGTAAAAGTAGATGTGAATAGACAATAATCAACGTTATTAGGTTGATATTAAAACTATATTATTATAATATTATATAAGCGAGCGAAGCACCTTCGCTAGTTGCGGAGCGGTAAGTAAAGAAGAAACGCCGTCCTATAAGCTAGTGTTCCTCGCGGCTTCGGATGTGGGAAAAGTACCCGGAGCGCTGCAGTGTATAACTGTTGGTATCGATAGCGAGGCTGGTTACCATCAGTCGATTACTTATTGACCGAGGCTAGTTACCATCAATCGATAAGTTATCGACTGAGGTTATCTACCGTCGATTTGTCTAGTGCGACCTGTTAGCATCGGTCGATAACTCATCGGCTGATATTTCATGCCTTCGGACGTACAAAATTACGTATCGCTCTCGCTTGACAAGGTTTTATGCATTTTTTGTTGTATCCATTAAGAGTCACCAATTTATTTTGCTATTCTGTACAGGTCTCGTTTCTCTTTAACCGAGAAACTAGCGTGTAATTTCTATAATGTTTAAATATTCAGTTTAGCTAAACAATACAGCCCAACATGCAGTCGAACAGAATATTCTAGATCATAGCGTGTTCTTATTTTATTTTTCGTTATGCTTATATCTGAGAGAAAATCTCATGCACATTTTAAGTATACGAGTCGTCATGTTCGCAATGATTTTACATGATGAAAAATCTGTATTAATTTTACATTCGATCTTAAATTCATGCCTAGTGTGGGTGAGAAATATTAGTCGTAAGATCGAATTTCTTTTTTGGTTTAAAATAATAAATTCCCAATTACCATTACTCACTGTGCGAATCTCGTGTTTCATATTTTTTAAGTCCTCAAAGAGCTCTACGATGTTGTATACTTTCTTTTGATAATAATATTATTAATGCAACTGGGAAAATTTGCGCAATGATGGAGGTTTACTCATTTTCCACCAACATTTTCCATTTATCGAGAAAATAAGCATAAAATCGTAAATTTAATCCCAATACTTCTCATACCCGTGAAATTATAACGATTTTGTATCATAAATAAGAGACTTATTCTTAATGTATAAGGTATCTAATATATGAGATATCCTAATACATAAGATAAAATAGTACTATTATATCTTTTTACATATATCATTAAAAATACATGTTCATATTATTAAGTTATTATAGTTCTTGAATTTTCAAAACAAGTCTGATGTAAATATTTGAGGTAATATTTGAAGGTAATATTAAGAAGTAAATAATAATCTTTCAGTCTGTATTTTTACTAGAAAATATGTTCTTTCGATGACAATTCTGAATATTTTTTACTTTAGTAACATTTTTTTAAAAAGTGGTAAAAAATGTAAACATTCTTGAATGTAAAATATAATTTATATGAAGTGATACATTGCTAATTGGTATTGTTATGTAAATATATAATAGTGAAACATTAAATATTAAATATTGAGCCAACAATTTTTTGTGTAAAAAAATTATTTAATAATGAAATTCGAAATATTAATGGGTCATAAAAAAAAGTAATCTTAATAATAATTTATAATTAACGTTAAAGATTTTTTAGACAATTTTATGCTAATCATATTTTTCGAAACTTATAAAAAATAATATATATATAAATATTATGCGAATAATTTATTTGTTATCATACAATATTTAGTTTTTATAACTTATGAATACAGACATTTAATTATTATAAACAAGAAGCTAGCTTGTATACGCTTAATAGGTATAAAATTCATTCTGAATGACTTTAAGATATTTACAATGCGTTATATGTAAGTTACACTACTATATGTTCCAAAAAAAATCTAAAACACAAATATTTTTTCTTTGAATTTTGTAATTGTATTTTATACATTATTTACATATAATATTTCACTAATTTATAAGCACATTAATATAATAATAACTAAAAATTTGTGTTTCATATTTTTGGAATAATAGAAAAATCGCGATGTTTAATACAATAAATTTTAATAAATTCTGCTGTATATTATTTTCTTATATTTAGCCTATACTTACTAATATTCATGATTACATATTTTATAATATTAATATCTCAATATCAGTAACAAAAATAAAAATTAATGATTTTCAATTATATATTCCATACTATCTTTATATATACTGTACTCGTTGCTTAAATATATCCGTTTCTATCTATCAAATTTATTTTCTGATGAATTAGCAACATAAAATGGTACTGATGAATTATCATAGTATCCATAAATCGGTCGAGCGCAATTTGATGCATGAATCATTGGTAAAGACTGTACAAATGGTAGCATATGAATTGATGTAGTGGGTACTGGCGTTGTTGGTATAACTGATGAACTGTTATTATTATGTCCAATAGTTGAACTGTTGTATGAGGTAACATACAATTCATGATTTATCTTGCCACCGAATGTGCTTGATGGTCGAAGCATCGATGCCTCATGAATACTGGATGACATAGGAGCTTGCATTTGAGTTTGATTCATCGGGTTATTCCAACGCAATCGACAGATACAAATGATAATCATAACAATGGCGATGAAAGCTACAACACCACCAACGATACTGATTATCAAAGCATCATCAGTACCATTTGTTATACCGGTAGATATATTTGTATGATTTTCTCCGATAATATACTTCGTACTTTTCGAATCCTATAATTTAATAAAATTTTTGCTTACCTTCGTGAAAATTTAAGGAAATGAAAATAAGAAGGTTTTTTAACATAATCATATTATAATTTACCTGAGCTATAGGTGAAATAGTCCAGATGACTTCAGGTTTTGAACTCGTGGGTCGTTCGGTATTCATCATTGATTCTGTATTTCCCAATTGAATTGACTTTGTACTTTGTTCTAATTTACAAGATAATTGTTCTTCAGTGAGGTCTAATAGAGACTCTCCTATCAAAGGTTCTGGCGCAATACATTTAATAGAATTTTTTCTACTAGATGCTACATTTTTATACCATCTCCATAAGTACTTAGATTCACAATCACATCTAATGTTAAGTTTTAACCCTTTTAACGTAATAACTTTACTTCGTTCTTCTAATGCCGAAATTAACTGTGAAGAAATAGTTTTTATTTTGCTACCATTTACATCTAACTGTATAAGGGTTGAACGTGGAATTGGAAATAATAGAGTTGCAGGAATTGTTCCAATCGAGGTGTTCTTGAATCCTATAGAAAGTTGTGAGGATTTTATACCTACTAGTAAACTAGGTAGAACATTTCTTAATCTTTCACCTCTTAAATTAAGAATGTGCAAGCGAGGATGTGTACTTAAAAATATTTGTTCATTGCCGACATTCAAATCTTTGATTTCGATATCAAGAATCTTAAGATTCGTCATTTTTTTTATAATTCCTTGAATATCAAAGTAGCCTAACTTTGGAAAATTGAAAGCTTGCAAATTTTCAAGTTTAAATAAGGATTTGAAAGCACTTTTTTCTATTTTTGTGCAATTTATCAAATTAAACATTTTTAGTTCCTTCAAGCTTTCAAAGCCAATTAAAGAACTTTCATTAACAATTTTTATATCATTTTCTGAAACATCAAGATTTTTTAAAGGAACAAGTGAACCAAATGCATTTAAAATGCTTTCAAAAGTTTGTAGCTGATTTTTTGAAATATCTAACACTTCTAACATTGTTGTCCGATCTAAAGCAAATGGTTCAATATATTTTAGAGCATTATTCGATAAATTAAGATACCGTAAGAAGGGGGCCTCTACTTTCGTTATGCCATGAATACCACAAGATGCAATATTTAAATATCGCAAAACTTTTGCTTCACTGAAAATTCGATAAATAGTATTATCACTTAAAGAATTTTCCGAAATATCTAAACTCTTAACATTACTTATTATGTCTTGTGTGAAAATTTCTGACAAACGATTGCGAGCAATATTTAAACTTATTAAATTACTTGCTTGCTTTTGCAGTGCCCGTATTGGTATTTCAGTAAATCGGTTACCTGAAAGATTTACCTTTTCAAGACTTCGTATTTTCAATATATCAAAGATTTTTTCTGGTAAGGATGATAAGCGATTGTCCATCAAATTCAGTTTTTCCATTCGAAGTATACCATCCATCATTCGCTCACTTAAATCTTCTAAATGATTATTCGATAAGTCAAGCCGTTGTAATTGTGTTGAATTATAAAATGCTAGTTCGTCCACTGACTCAATGCGATTATTAGATAATAACAATTCTCGTAATCGATTCATTTGAGCAAAACCAAATTCCTTTATAGCATACAATAAATTATTGGATAAATTTAAGCGTTCAAGGAATTGGAGGGTTTTTATTATTTCATTCGGAAAATCTTTAAATCGATTTCCAGATAAGTCAATTTCTCGCAATCTTGGATGTATTATGAATACAGTTGGAGATAAATGTTCTAATATATTATTGGACAAATCTAGAAATTCTAAGCCAGTTCCCGTATTAAAATGTTCACCTCCAAATGTTGTTAATTTATTTCCACAAAGATTTAATTTATTGAGCCTCTGCAGTCCTACAAATGCTTTTGATTCTATTTGTAAAATTTTATTATAAGAAAGATCTATATTAGTAAGATTATAAAGATTTTTAAATGTATTTTCACTAATCTTTTGTAATTTGTTCCCTGAGAATGAAATACTTTCAAGACTTTCTAAATTTAATAATAAAATTGATGGTAGTATTTGAAGACCAGTACGTGCAACATCAAGAGAAATCAAAGATTTTGGAAAAATCGGTGGGAATCCTCCATACAATGGATTATCACTGATATTTAGATACTGTAAACGATCTAAATATTTAAAAGTGCTAGGTGAAATTTTCTTTATAATATTGCCTGCTACATTTAATGATATTAAATTTTTAAGTGGTACATCGTTAATAGTACTTAGTCGATTATATGATAGATCGAGATACATCAATGTATCTTCAATACCTTCGAAACTTTGTTGATTGATTTCTGAAATCATATTATTAGATAATTCAATACTTAAGAGCTTATCAAAGTTATGAAAAAGTCCAGATGAAAGTTCGCGTATAAGATTTTGGCTTAAACTCAAACTAATTAAATGCGAAGCACTAACACGTAGACTTTCATTTGAAATAAATGTAATACGATTGAATTCTAATTTAAGATGAATTAAAGATGGTAGTCGTGCTAAAGCTGCTGATGGTACTAGCAAAATGTTATTATCTTGAAGAGAAAGCAATTGTAAGCTGTTAAGTCCTTCAAATGACGTTTCTTCGATCTAAAAAATAAGTAGAAAAAATTTAAAAACAATATAACACATTTCAATTGAATATTTTTTAAAAAATTTATAACAAGCATTATAACGTAACTAATATTTTCAATCAAGAGTCTATTATATTAAATTATAAATCATAATTTAATTTAAGATAAACTTTCTTTGATTTAAATTTTTTAATATTAGACTTGCATTTTTAAGCAAACGTATTCACTTACATGATAGATATTTTAATAATTTATTACATATAAATTAGTAATGTAAAAACATGTACATGCAATTCCTTAAGCAAATACGGATAAAAAGTAGCTAAGAGTAATTTTTATCATAATCAGAATTGTGAGATAATGTAATAAAAAATACGGAGGTAGTTCAAAGTTTACTAAATATGAAATTAATAAAAATGCGACGCAATATTCGTTTCAAGCAAAAATACACCGAGAAAGATTTTATAGAAACATCAAAAACAAACATTGTATGCGTTGAGCATTAGGCCATCGAGCGGAGCTTAGAAGTAAACTGTAAGAGAGTTACTTATAAGTATTATCTTAACTAATAATAATTATTTTACTTTTTCAGTAATATAAGAGAATAAAAGATAATGTAATTTTAAGAAATATTATTATACTATTTTAATGTATTTAAAGAATAATTTTTAAAAAAATTCGAAGATTCTGTCGTTATCAGAATATTATAAATTTTTACGAAAACGTGCATTTCTTAAATATATCGAGTAAAAATAAGTTTAAGATTGAAGCATTTGAAGAGTTTTAATTAAAGCTAAACAGAATATTTGAAAATTTAAATTCATATTATCGATTTTCTTTCGTCTGAGAACCGTGGAGTTCAAGTTTTCAATATATATTCTATTGAAGGCATGAATAACGCACAAAAAAGTGAGTGTATTGAGGAAGTTCTCGTATATGAGATAGAAAATTAAATCCAGAGAGATAGCGCATGTTATTAGATTATACTATTACTTAGACTATCGACTACGTTAATAATACTAATCATTTTTCAACTAATCAATAATAAAATGAATCAGATATCAATACTAATAATAAATGTTGTACAATTAAATTAAGAAGTAAGAAAGTCATGCGATGGCAAAAAAGAAACCTCCAAAGTATGAAATTAAAATGTGCATTCTAGTTCTACGTGGAAAAATTTATTTAAAATGCTCATTTATTGTTATATTTTTCGAAAAATCAAGACTTAATCAAAATAAAAGTGAAAATATTTATATTTTACAATCTTTCGTAATAATACTTCGATTAAAATATCCAAAATACTCGATACAACATTCTATACGATATTAAAATAAATCACAATACGTGCCAATATTTAATTTTATCAATGAGATTTTATAAAATTTTTTTTAAAAAATATATAACAAAAGAATTAGGCTTACAGCACGCAGAGAGTTGAAGCTTAGATCCAATTGAATCAACGACGTAGAAGTAGTAAATGTATTCAGACTTAAGCGCCCGATGTTATTACGACTTAAATCCAAAATCTGAAGTTCCTTTAAATTTATCAAATGTGTATTATCTAATTCCTGAAAAATTAATTTGTTTCAGGTAAATTAAATAAATTGCACATATTTATTAGACATTTATCATGTTTATATAAAAATATTAGTACAAAGTGCTGGTTCTTAACTATATTACTTCTAGTGTACATCTAGTTATATCTATTTGGCAATGAATTGCGACTACTACCATTGTAGTGTAATTATTTAATACTTATTTATTGTATGGTTAAAATTTATTAAAATTAACAGGATAAATAATAAGTAATTTTAATTAACGAATGTAAAGTAACACGGTTGATCGAACAGATTGCAACCGAAGGTTGTAACAACCAATTTAGTGCAAAAACGCAGTATAATGAAGACGATAGATAAGCGTTGCAATCAGATATTGGGTGAAATTGAATATTTATTATCTTTTCCCACCAATTCGCCTGTAAGTGCATACATCTAGTGATTTATACACTTTCTACTTTTCATATATTATTATTTATTTTTATTATGCGTCAAATATTTTGCATATTTTTTACAGCTACTACAAGTAGTTAGCAATTATCTGTTACCAGAGAAATTATCTGTTAGATGATATAATAATAGGACTGCATTGGGGATACTATGCGAAATACAATGCATTATCTTACTGATAATTAAAAATTATGTTTAATTACATTACAAATCGTAAGCATAAATAGCCATTTCAATTAATAATACATTCACCTTAGTAGAAAATTATGTCTAATTCCATATTATTAATCTAATATCGTACTATATATTAAGACTGAACTATAATAAATATTTCTAGACTAAAATTTAAAATTTATTTGTTTTCATTATTCAATAAGATTAACTCTTCCATATCTGTATTAAATACCATATTTATAGCGATACATTTACTTACAGTAATCAGATTATTAGAGACGTTGAGAAATTTCAGTTCTTTCTGGTAACGTAATGAATCAGTAGGAAATTTTTTTAAGAAATTATTAGAAATATCAAGCTTCTGAAGTTTAACCGCACCTGCAAATAAAAATTCTGTTTTCGAATAACTTCAAAATAAAAAGTATATTTAGGATATATTTTTAACTAAATACAATATTGATTCTACCTTTAATAATTTTCTGAAATTTTAAGTAGACATTTATTTTTTATATAACTGACAAGAAACCACATTTAAGATATTGATATTCTGCATTAAATTCTAAGTTATTTACATATAAATATTAAAGATACATAATGAAATTTAAGACTAAAAAAAATTTAACGTGTCATTAAATTTTTTAAACAATTAAATTCTTCATGTTCTAGAAGTAGCAAGTTACGAAATAGTTAAAAATTATTCAAGGTGAATTTTACATGGTAGTATATTTAAGTTTAAGAATAAAAATAAGTTTAAAAATTATTTTTTAATAGAAGTGCTCCTTCTAAAATTTCGTGACAATTTTAGTTAACATATTTATAAAGTAAGGAATTTGTAGAAATATTTATTACGAATGCTTATTAAACTAATAAGAATAATTTAAATCATAAATTGTTTAATGAGTATGAAACCTATGTGTGTAAAGAATTCGGTATAAAAGGATCTAAGATTTCATTTTATATTGTGATGTATGTGTGTATGTATGTATGTATGTATATATATATATATATATTTGGCATACGATATTTATTATTATTTCATTTATTTAAAACCGCATTTATTACGGTTTTGCACCATTGCAATTACGCTATTGCACTTGGCCAAGCTCATGCCGTAGGTACCTTTTCGGATTAATCTCCAAGTAAATACCATGGATGTTCTGACTTGCGCCAGTATCGACAGCTTATAGTCTTTTTTTAAATCTTTCAATCTAATATTGATAGTCTTTGACACAAATGTATATCTGCACGACCGCAGTGGTAAACGAATTTAAACTACTTCTTTAGCGAAAAACCATCATAGTTACAAATCTGTGTTGTTTTTAAGTTTAATTGGGCTATCACAGTGCTTTGGAACTCTTATTGTAAATTATCTGAACTTTTTCCATTGTCCTATTTTCCAGAAGGCATTATCAGAGCATTTGAAAATTTAAAATTTTACAAATACCTCATAATATATGAAAATTTTTTTAATATCGCAATTTACCTTTTTAGAAAAATAAAATATAACTAGAAAAAACGATCTCGAGAAGCGGGTTTCTACATGTAATAAAAATTCCCATAATTATATCGAGGAATGAAGTTTCAAATCAATTACTACTATTTTTAAAAGTTAATAAAAATTTTATATTAAATCACTTTTTTCGAAATACAAATATGCTACTTAATAATCGCTGCATTTTTTATATTTGATTTTCTTACCTTTAAAAGCATCGCTATTCACACGGTGTAGATTATTATGTGATATATTGAGCGTTAACAGATTTATCATTCCCATTAAAGCCCCTTCTTCAAGATATAATAAGTCATTGCTGCTTAAATCAAGGTGTAAGAGAGTTTGTCCCAGTAGTCCGAAAGTATCTTGCTGTATCGTATCTGAAATAATTTTATATTTTTTAAGAAAAAGCATAAAAATGTTAAAATAGATTATATTCGTGGAATATACGTGAAAGTGGAGATAAGCGTGATTAAAAGATTGATTAAAACATTTTAGGGTAACACAAAAATGTAGACAAAAATAATAATTACGATTAGTAAAATATATCGAGGCAGATGAGTGTTACAAAGTATATTTTAATCTTATTAATTAATTAGAGATTCTCGGATTGGATTTTTATGTCATTCGACGAGTTATAAAGCCAATTTTAGTACATGAATAATATAACGGTGAAAGTAAGTTTTTTCTGTAAATCACAGTATAAGCATACTCAATTAAGCGTATACAGATTTCTTATTGGGCTCAACGTCCGTAGCTTTATAATCATACACATTCACACATACTCTTAGTTAATATATATATATATATATATATATATATATATATATATACACATATGGAAACATACGTAAGTGGAGTGTAATATTCAACTTCCTAAAAATATATATGTCACAAAGGTTGTATAATGTAAGAAAATATTGCATAACAAGTTCAACTTGAACATAAGAAATCTTTATAAAAAGAGTTTTTTTTATAAATATTTAATTCTCTTCATTTTAAAAAATTGTAAAGGGAAGGAAGAATAGATAGATGACTTAATTATCTTCCAAATAGTAATAGCTTCCACTTTAATACAATTATATTTTATGTATAGAAAAAATTAACCTAGTTTAATATATTTTTTATGGCAATTTCTCTGGCTGCGGAAAAACAGTTGTATACAAATATATCTAATTTTATATTCGGTACAAGCAACTCTTGCAGTGGCTTATTAGTAGGGGAAATGGATTTCCATGCTTAGTGAAAATAACGATGAATGAATGAATGTACTTTGCCTTGCACTTAAAATATGAGAGGAAATGTAAGAGTTATAGGAGACAGAACAAGAGCGACGGCGGAAGGGCGGGAGGGATAGAGGAAGAAAGGGTGACACAGACGAGATCGGTTAAATTAATCACGTTACATACGCGTAAGAGTGACGCGTGTTGTATTTTCCTTGTATCTGAGTTTTACATTGTACAATAAGAAAAATAATTGAACTTCGGTTTAGTGAATTCCATTTCATATAAGGGGTAGATGAAAATAGGTGATAAAAGCTACGTACTCTGATCGATCTTCAAGGTGCGTAAAAAAAAATTCTAATTCAAAATAAGACTTTTGTTACAACGATAACAAAATTTAATAAGCTTTGCAAATGTTTAAAACTGCTATTATTTTTCGAAAATTGATAATTTTATCGAATATATCTAATTATAAAACTAAAAAATATGTATTACAATAACGTAGGAATTAATAGGCGTGCCCCTCTTTACAATACTTATTACCTTTACCAGACGAATTGCGTTAATTAATAGACTATGTATTTTATTAATTCTTCAAATTTACTAGGAACTTTATTATAATAATAATTATAATTATAAAGTATATTATAGTATTATACTTATAGTATTATGTTATTTATTGTAGTATTTTTAGGTTATTTTCTTAAATTGTATTAACAATATATGAAATGTTATTAATTAATTTCTGATATTACGCGAATCCTTCCAAGAACAAAAATAATTATTTTAAATATGTACTTAATGCACTAGGTCTTATTTAAAATTATCGAACAATATGAAAACATTAAGAAAAAGGCTTATATTAATATCATATAAATAAATTTTTATAGAATCATGTATAAACACATTCTTGAATCTAGTCAATTTGATCTAACGATATATAAAAATTTGTATTAACACATTTGCGTTCATTTATAAGCACAAATAAAGTTATTAATAGTTATTAAAAGTTAAGAAAAACTTACCGATATTATTTCCAGCAAGACTAAGTACTTTTATAGCTTTCGGTCCTTTAAGTGAGTGAATTTGTGGATTCGTTAAATTATTAAAATCTAAGTATAATTCTTCCAAATTTACGCATTCTTTGAATATTCCTTCTTCGATATTTCGTAGTCTATTAGATCGTAAATCCAATAATCTCAAACTTGAAATGTCATGAAATTCATTGCTTGAAAAAATAGGATTAAGATTATCACCTAATGCATTATTTGCTAGTCTTAATTCGGTTAAATTTGTAAATCTTAGTAATTGACGATCCATTAAGCGATAAATCATGTTGTTGCGGAGGTCTAACTTTTCAAGACTATTGGGCAAAATACTGACTAATTGACTGGGAATATTTCTATGACCGCAAAATCGCTGGCTAAAAGAGATGACTGGTCGGCCAGAAAGACTGAATATAGCATCGTCAGGAAGAATCACATAATCACAATTAATTTCCAATGCAAGTGCACTTTTATTTAAGTCTGAATTGGTTTCAGTACATTGGCATGGTATGCGCAAAGTACGATTAATTTCAATGCATGGACGCCAGTTGCGTTTGACTGCAGCCGTCATCGATAGGAGAAAGACCAGGAAAGAGAAGTAGCTAAATCAAAACAAAATTTACATCTTTGTGATATTTTTATTTAAGTAAGATTATTTAGTCTATAAAGATCACACCTTATAAACTCATGTGATAATAATATACTTATATTGTTAATTATATTAAGAAATATCGATAGATGTAAAAAATAAAGTTATCGTTTATATTACATCATAAAAACTGAAGAGAAGTTATATACTCTAGATTTAAAAATAATGAAGACTTTTAAATGACTATTAATAATGACTATTAGTGATGCATATATAATATAATTTTTTCCGTAGCTTAATGATAAATTATAGCATAAGGCAATCTATTATAATGACATACAGTAAAAAGCTTATGTGATATCTTGTACGAAATATTATATTTCTATGGATTTAAAAAATAAATTTATGATAAATAATAAAAGAAAATTGAGATTCCCATAGTTATAAGTATGATGTTACGTCATGTAATCAGGATCTCAGATTTACAAAGTTATTTACTGTTTGATCGCTGTGAATTGTTTGGCAATCGACAATAATACTTCGTCGAATAAAAAGATCATACATTTTTTAAACGCATGTTTATTGACTTTAGGACGTATAGGTATCCAAATTCAAGATTCGAAGAAGTATTTTCTTGAAATACAAAACTTCAAAGAGTGGATAAATATATTTTTTTAATTTTTATAGCATTTAATAAGATATATTTAATAATATGTCAAACGTTACGTCAATAATAGGTCATAGATTTTTTTATTCTTGAAAGTCTATTAATTTGAAATTGCAATTTTTTTTTATTTAAAAATATTACAATTATTATGTAGTGCATTATTTATTAAAATTGTCTGTATACATAGGTAATTTTTGTCCAAGTATACTTGTCTGAAAAACGTGTTCTAAAAAGTTTGTTCACGTATATTCACATTTTTTACGAGATCATGGGAAAAAAATTTTTTATATTTTAAATCTGAGAAAAATTTAAACATTTAAATTTTATTCAGTACTTCATTTGTTTCTTTTTATAAATATAAATTCGTTAATTACATTGATACCTCTACAGATATATTAATTCAACGTATTTATCAAAGGCTTTAGGGAACTAATATAAATTACATACACATAATACAGACTTTTTACATTGTATAACTTATAATTTCCATAGAAAAAGCATCGGGATAAAGAAAATTTCGAAAATAAATATTTTATAAATTACCTTAGCATAATTTAAAAACTGAAATATATTTATATTGTAAAAATAAATGCTATACAAATTCATTCAACGATATGCAGCTTAATTTATTATCCAATGGTAATAAATACTAATCTAATCATAATAATAAGTGTATTATCAATTTAGCTGAAGGTATTGTGGTAATAAATGCAATAATTTTGATAAGAATGAATGTTTAACATTTATAATTATTCGTTTCTTAAACTAATAAGTTTTGATCTGTGCTTAGTTTTCAAATTAGCAACAACAATAAAAATTCTACAAAACACGCACATCTACTCAAATTAATTTTTTAGCTGAAATAAAGTACAGTTAAACGCTAATTAAATAAATATGTTAAATTGAGAATATAAAATGAAGCTCAACTTTGATATTTTTACTTTTTAATATATTCAATAATATTTTAAACTAAAATATTCTCATTAATTATATACATCAAATCGGATACTATAATAGGTACTTTTTTGAATGAATATTTTTTGAAATTAAAAAAATTATGGATAAAAATCAATAAATCGAAATAAACGCGTTTGATATCGGACGACTTAACTTATTACGAATGAAATATATAAAACTATAATTGATTTAGATTGCACAGTTATATTCCGTAACTTACGCCATTCCTAATGCTTGCTTATGCGAATCCTTTCAAATTTAGATTTCTTTTTGCTTCTTAAAAGTGCAATTGTTCCCTACATATTAATATTGTGCCTTCGTTTTCTTCAATATCGGAAAGTCATACTTGAAAAGTAAACACTTTGTAACGAGGAACAAAAAACGTGTACTTGCTTCACTTATAATGTAATTTAGATTTGAACAATTATTTCAATTTCTTTGTAGTAAAATACACAAATTTAGCGATGATAAGTAAAATACATTAAAACATACTTGCATGATTAAAAATTGGAAATTAATTTATTAAATCGGGCGATGAAGGAACGGTAATGGGGAGTACGCGCACATTAGTAGCACGTACTGATGAACGTATTACTAACATAAGGTTGTACGATCGCAGCTGCATCGGTGTATTCGGATATATTCGGGTATGTTCGGTGAATGGAGCCTGAGTAAGGACTAAAATGGTGTCGTGGGCCCAATGTAGTAGCATACATTCTATTCCTTTAGCATTGACGCATGCGTCAAAGAAGTTAATGTTAGATATCATTAAAATGTTTTAATTATATTTCTGTATGTATGACTTTATACAACGAAACTTTTATGCAACTTCAAATTCACATAATAATTAAAAGATTCTAAACTCATTCAAAGATATTCAGTAGCTTCATTCCTAATAAAATTCATATTAATTTTAAATTTTGAGATATCATTAGCGTGATATGCTAGTTAAAATATTTAACAAGTATTAACAAGTTTTAAGCTGCGTTATAACAAAAAATTTTTCATAGTGTATATTTTATTAAAAAAATATGTTAATTTATTAGTAACGTTTAATAGTCACCGGTTCTCTATTAAATATTTATAGGCATTTATTTAATACTCGTTTTTCAAAAATAATTAGTGGCTGAAATAATATTAAATAGAATTTCTTTTCTGTGCTTAATATACTTTTTTGAATCTGGTTGCATTAACGAAAAAAAATTGTACAAAATATAACTTATGTACAATTTATTTATAATATAAAATAGTTCTCTTTTTCTTTGTGAATTTCAATACTGTTTATGATCTTTCTCACATTATAGATAAAAAAACATTTTGTCGATCATCGGGTCATATTTTTGTGAGAATTTATAAAAACTTTTATATTTTAGATTATTAGTTATGATAAAATAAAATTTGCAACATGATTTTTTTTACTAAAAGAGAAAATTAATTATAAGTACATTTGTGTGTATATATTAAGTGTTATTTGTTATTTCAATATTGCAGTACAACTCCTAATTCATATGAAATTCTTTTAAAATATTAACCATTTGTTAAGATTTAATAAGTTTATGGTTCTTATAATTCTAAGTAATCATATATTTATCAGATATTTGAAACGATGTTGTTCTTTTCCTTTTTTTAATAATTATAATACTTTGAAAATTATAAAAATCTTGACTTACTTACTTTTTATTTTTTATTTTAAAAAATCAATCGGGGTTCTAATTTTATTTTTATATTTATTCTTTTTAAATAACTTCTGTGAAATTCTTTGCATAATTTTTTACTAATATTTAGTCTTTGAACTTTTATTATTATACTATTATTATTATTATTATTATTGTTATTATTATTATTATTATTATTATTATTATTATTATTATATCATTATATTATTTTATTATAACACATATTATTTTTTATCAGCTATAAGATATTAATTTTATAAATAAAAGTATAATATTTAAGTTTATAGAACAAACCTTTTAATCATTTCAAATTATATTTAATTAGTAATATTTTCAATTTTTCAACTTTATATTATTCCTTTTGTAATTTTTATATTATTATATTTATGTGGATTTTTTGTCATAATCTTAAAAGCCTATAAGTTCATCAGCAATTAATAGTCTGACATATTCTGTACCTTACTTTTGCATACTTTCAAATTCAATTAAATCTTATCTTCTTCCTTTGATTATAATTTATATAATGTATTATTAATATTATAAAAGAAATAGTCATTTTTCATATTTTTATGTAACATGTAAATTGAAGGAATACTCGACTACATCTATGAATTAATTTAAAAATGTATTCATTATTATCATTTAATATTAAAATTCATTTATTATCTTGCAATATTCGAAATTCAAAACATCATTACTTGCCAATCTCTTAAATATTAATTTAAGAAATAGTTAAAATGTATATTACGTAAAACAGAATTTACGTTGTTCATTTCTTTAAAATAATACATCAGTTTCTACTTTACAAATATCAATTGTTATAATTATTCAATTCAATTCTTTAATTCAATTCTTATAATTATTGTTCAAGTCTAAAACTTATATATCCAAGTTTTATTAGTCGACCAACTATGGGATCTTTATTCAATACCTTAGTGGAACCGGTACAGTTGTAACGGTGGTTTGAAATCCATGTGCACACGTCTGAGTCGATGTTTTTCTACACGAGTAGTATATTTTTTTCGATCTGAATCGGTATTTCAATGTTTAAAGTGTAAAATCTACGAAATGTTAAAAATTTGTGTCTATTCGGGGGTGAATAAGAATTTGAAGATATTTTTAACGATTCCCTAACTAAATTTTTGACCAAAAGCCTAACTGTATTTCTGTATATAATCATTCTGTATATAATTCAAAGCTATTTAGCTTAAGTAATAGCTGTAAATAATAATATGTTACCAACATTACCTCTATTTTTTTAACTCAAATAAATATATTTACATTTGCAAAGATTCATCTGAAATCAGTCCTTTGAATTTTGATATAACACGTTTTAAAATTCATTGCATAAAAAGAATAAGACAATACACACGCGCGCTTACGCATTTTTTAAATCAAAATAAAGTATTCATTATACAATTCTTCTCTTTAATTTTTAATTTATAATGTAAATTCCTTAAAGTTACCAAATTAAATTTTTTTCTTTACGATTAAGAACTAAAATCAATTTAGAACGTTAAAAATCAATTATTTTCGTAAACGAGGCCTGTGGTTTATAGAATATAATATAATATCTGAAGAAAATATTTCTTCTATTGTTATTTGACATAAATAGCAATAATGAATAAATTTTAAGCATGTAAAAATGCTCTTTGTTTATAGAAAACGTGATAGTGTTACATATTTTTTATATAACTTTGTAAGCATATATTTAGAATTTAAAAAATTCTCAGACTTATATTGTGGCTTTCATGTAGATTGAAAAGGATAATACCTTATTATTTTGAACATTATGATGATAGGTATGAAAATCTCATAGAAGATTGAAAATAAATTTGCGATAGATAACGTATTATTAAAACGTATTTCTACAAAGAATTGATTCACTAGATTGATTTCTGCATTATCAAAATCTATTTCATATTGCATCAGCAGTTATAATTAGTAACAAAATATTATTAGTAGCTTAACAGTTTCGTAAATATTAATTTTTCAATTTATAATTATTCATATACCAATGTTTAAATATGTAAAGAATTTTTATTTTAATGATATTATTTACAATGTGTACTTTTTTCGGCAATATTTTTTTCCATTTAAAAACAATTGTATTAACCGATTAATTATTAAGTGTCCTTTGAAAGTCTTTATTACATTATTTGTAATATTTATTTTGTTTTTTAAAATATAGAAATACCAAGAGCTTCTGTAGATTAAAAATGACATTACATTTTTGAGAAGAGTATACTAAGATAATGTTATTTATGTTTTTCTAAAGTAAGACTTAATATTTTATTCATCATTAAATAAAATTACTTGAAATAATAATTATATATATTCATATTAATTCGTTTTATTTAAGTATATGCATTTGTATAATCATACTGTTTTTATTTTATAAATATTAAATAAAAATGGTCAATAACATAAAAAAAACAAATGAATATTAGAAACCCTTAAATATATTGCAATATTCATATTCAATATAAATATAATTATTTCTTATCCTCGATATTTTATTAAACACTCTATTTAGAGTATATAAATAAATAATAGTACGTGAATAGGTTATCTTGAAAATTTGTAACCGAAAAAATAATTACAATACCTCGTGCTCAAAAAGGAAATGACAGTGTAAAAGTGTGTAACTGATGATAATGAAATACTTAGGTCGAGGTCTCTCAGGTCAATTGAAGCATTTTCGTGATTACCATCGTGTAACGCAGTTGTTCGAATCAGTCGATTTTAGAATCCAAGTTGATTATTACTCGATAATATTTTGAATATACCATAGTTTTCAAAGTAACAAGACAGTACCTCTTTTGATCTTCTATTTCTTTTTAGTTTATTTGAATTGGATGAAAAATATTTGTTATTTGTGACATGAAAAAAACTCGTTACATTTAAAAAGTTATACATTTTTTAATGAAATTAACGAATCGAGAAATAGAGAATAAAATGCCAACAGAGTGTATTGAAAATCAGAAAAAACAAATACATTGGCCAACTGTATTGTATTATATACATTTGCATGCTTTTGGACTTTATGGATTGTTATTATTATTTACCGAAGCGAAATGGATGACTGTAATCTTTAGTAAGAACATTTTTCATAATAGTAATTTATATATTTTAAGAAAATCATTTTTATTTTATAATTATTTTCGAAAAAAATTTATCCATACCTACGCATTATCCAATATCCTACAATATCCAAATATAAATACAAAAGATACCTATATTAAAACTTCTGATATTTCATGAAAATAACACTTTAAAAATAGTTTCAAATAATTTGAAAACTGAATAAAATAATAAAATTTATAAAATTAATTTTTAAATTATGTAAAATAATTTTTGTCTAATTTAGAAACTAAATTTTAGTTGCAAATATATATTTTTATGATTGATCAAAAATAATAACAGATATTTTGATAAGTTAATTTAGGGCAACTTAGTATCATTACCTTAACAGAGGTCTGTACTATTTAATAAAGATGTGAATAAATTGTTTTTAATTATAACTTTTATTTATTTTGAAAAACATTATTTTTACGATACGATATTTTTCTTTTCCTTTGTGAATTTTATAGTTTATTATATAATAACATAATAAAAAATTTTTTTAATTCTTTGTTTTTATTGCTCTTTAAAAATATAATAATGCGTTATTAAATAAAGTTGCTACTCTTCTATTCAATTATTTATTTTTAAGAATAATTTTTACTAAATAAATTGTAATTAAGAAAAATTGATATAAGATATAATTGAATAATATATTTAATTACCTATTATGTATCATTAGTATATTAAAAAGTATTGAGTTATATTGAGATATTTTATTATAAACAGCTATATGCTAGATTATAGTATTATATTAAAATTTGGGACTTTATATTGAGCAGATGAAAAATTTTTCCTGTTTTAGCGTTAGATAGCATCTCATCGGAACATCAATGCATGATCTATCTACTTGACATAGTTAATTTTATTTTTTATTTCATTAATTAATTTCATTTAGTATTTGTGAAATGATTGTTCTATTTGATCATGTTTAAAGTAATCCTCACTATATGCATCAAATTTCAGTTTTTATTTTTATAAAGCATTGTTATATTTTTGGATATAATAAAGGTTATGATGAAAATACTTTTTATTTGCTGTTATTTTTAATGCTTAACACAATTTAAAAAATATAACCAAATATCATAAATTGTTTTCCATATACTGTAAATTTAGAAAATTAAGATTTTAGACTTGTGAAGTAGATGAAACTTTGGATTTGCGATGTAATACAGTACAGCGCTAAACAGGACGAACTTTAAATCAGTCCAAATAAATTTTTAAGCTTCTAATAAATAATTGTAATTTTATTCGTAATTTTGTTTTAATTAAAATTTAATTAAATTTCTATCGATATTTAATATTTTTTTGAATAATGAAACGTATATACTCATAAAAAATAATTAAACTACTTAAAATTTTGAAAGTAATTTAGTGTTAAAAGTAGTATTAAAAATAACTGTACATACTAATTTCTTTGCTAGCTTTACATAAGACGTAACTAAGTATTTTAAAACAGTTATAGATTGTAACGCAGCGATTTGGCATTGTATTTAATCATTGCCCTGGTTGTCGCGATTTATCCTTCCCTTTTACCTGCTTATTTCCCCTTTAGCGGCGACGACCCAGTCTTTTGCGGTCCCTGGCTATCCCTGCTTGGATGGCCGGACATCGGACCAGGTTTGTGGCAGAAGCAGGAGACGTGGGGCAAGGGCAAAATAAGAACGATGGCTTTTCTCTATTACAACTAACTTGGCTAATTTATTGGATTAAACTCTTACAATTATTTTGTGGCGGTTTTGCTCCGTCTCGTTTTCTTTTTCTCTTCGCGTTTCTTGTCGATGTTCTTGATTTATCTTTCTTACCTTTTATTTTGGACAGCTCGGGCTGGACCGGGGTTCTTGGGAAAGGTTTCTTTCGGGGGGTTTTAAATCAAGGGAACGCGGATTGTTTTTTTGTTTTTCGAAGTTTCGTATATTTAACCAAAAAAATGGACAATGATTATACAAAAACGAGTCGCGGAGCACGCAGTGACAGCGGTGGTTCTTTTCTCGTAATTCGTGGGACGGATCCGGTACGCCAGCCAACGTTACCGGGGGTAAGGAGCGGATTCGGTACACCAAGCAGCGTCACCGAAGGACGGGACCCGGTGCGCAATGACATCGGGGTGGAGCGGATCTGGTACGCCAACCAGCGTCACCGAGATGGCGGCGGACGAGTCGTTCCAGACAGTCGGACTCGGATGGAAGTTCGAGATGAACGACCCTCTCTTGCTGCGTGCGGGCCCTTTTCTTTACCTCGGCAGGGCCCCCCTCCCTAGGTCGGGGCTCCAAGGAGGGAGATGCGCGAGTTGAAAGCGCGCACGTCGCAAGAGAGGCGATGGAAAGGGTAGCGGCGCGCCGCAGCGGCTCGATGAGTTTGTCACCGCGTGTCCTTACAACTGTTACTTACGTTTTTGGCGAGTTTCTGTATATATGTCCTGCACTCACACTTCCTTACACATATTTACGCACGCACACAAATTCATTATTTTTTTTTCTCTCACTACTTTACACTAGCGACGGATTCCACCGTCGCAATTTTATTATTCTTAATTACGGTGGGCTCACTGCTTACAAGGTGTCGGTGCTCCGCTTTTCTAACTTACAGACTTTCTTACTGGACATAGCGGCGATTTACACATTATTTTGCACGGACATTAGTTTCGCTTAAATTTCGTAGCAGCGTTTTACTGTACGGATAATCCCAAAACGCACGATATGTTAGCGTCTATTTAAGCTATATTTCGGCGGCGGCTAACATTATTTTACGGCGATTGTCCACATTATATTATGGTGGTTTTCTACAGAGATTATTATGGGTTATAACGGCAATAGTTGCAAACATCTTAATTAATTACGGCGGCGAGTATTTTATATGTTTACGACAAAGAGAAACAAGCCGCGTGGCTCTTTTCTCTGGGTGCGTTAAGCGACTACACTCGCGGGGTTCTTGGTGCTTCAGCAGATTACACCAGGATGCTGCGCGTCGAGAGGCTTCATGCCATGGAGCACGCCGACAGGCTGCACCCGGGGTTTCCTGGTGCTACGACGGATTGTTTCAGGACAGCGCACGCCGATTGGCTGTACCCTTTGGAAACGCGCCGACAGACTACATTTTCCGAGGTTTTCTGATGCGTTGACTGACTACACCAGAACGTCGCGCACCGACAGGTTGCACTTTCCCTCATGTTATTCCTCTACCCGGTTTTCACATTTGACCACGCTTTGGGATTTACGCTTGGCTGTCCTCCGCAGCCCACTCGCATATTTTTCTGCACTTCGATCCTCGCTGACTTTGCACTGTCTTTCGCACTCTGTTTTACACTCACTGTGGTCCACACGCTGCTCTATATTGTCTTTTCTTGAGATATCGCCTTCCTTTATTACTTAGAGAGAGTTTTCTTCTCTCGGTTTTTTATCCGCCTTCTGTCGGATGAAATGCTCCCTTAATCCCTGCTCTTACGAGGGCTAGCGGCGGGGAAAAGAGCAATAGCGGTGCAAGCGCGTTGCGCTTATTTGCGCAATGTCTTAGCCGCCTACGTAAGGCCTACCGCATAGCCGAGGTTTGACGTATAGTCAGACTCCCATACACTGTCCCATTCTTGTTCTCTCTCGCACGTATATTGGCCCGCGTATTCCCTCTACGCGGGCATCATCCCTCTTGCTCACTCACTCAGAACTCTCATTCTCATACGCATTACACAATCTTGTGTTTGACGCTATGTCGCGCACACTCTCTCACTCATATACATGCCGCGTTATGCACACATTCATCGACACACTCACTCTATTTTATACACTCTGCTGGATGTTGGGGCTGTTTTCTTTCTGTTTCCTTTACCAGATTTCCGTTCGCAATATTGCCGCGAGCTCGCAACGAAACCTTTCGTTGCATCCTCTTCCTTTTTCGAAGGTGGGATGTTGGCGACGCTACCCACCGCCTGCTGTTCTCCGTAGCGTTCCGGTATTGGGACAGATGTAGAACTGTCTCTATCATTCCCCATAAAACGCCTGGATATGATGACTTCCTCGTGTTACCACTACTCTGTTACCCTCGGGGAGGAGGATCGATCATGTTTCAGACATTCTTTGGGAATGGTCTCCCTCTACGGCGTTTGCTGCAGTGACTGGTGGTTCGAATTAATGGCAGGGATGTTTTTGTGGCTGCTGGAATTAGCGTTTGATTTCTCGGGAGTTTTCTTGATTGCGGGGATGTCCTTCCGGCGGTTGGGGCTGTTGGCTGGTGCATCCTTCAGGTGGCTGGACCTGTTATCGGGGATGTCCTCGCGGCAGTTGGGGCGTCTTTTCGGTGCCTGGAGTTTCTTCCTGATGGCGGGCCTCCTCTCTTCGGCTGATGATTTGCTATGGAGCGGGGATGATGTGGGGGTCGATCTCTACCAGGGTGGGGCGTCTCGTGGATGGTTCTCGAGGTATTATTGTTGACAATTTCTTAGGCCTGGTAAGTTTTTGCTTCGGTACTCATCCTGGTTTATCTCCTTATATTTCTGTATGCACCAAGCATCAAGCTCTTGCTCTTAGGCAAGAAACGTTTGATATGGAGTAAAAATCGGCGACTCTTTTATTCTCAGGCTACGGGCGATGGCTTCTCGTCGAATCCCATAGATGGTACATCATGTACTGTTTTTGGGCCTAGTCGGTCTTGGGTTGCGGTTGGATCTAACAGATGCTGCATTAAGAACTGTTTTTGGATCTAATCGGTCTCGGGTTGCGGTTAGATCAAATAGATGGTGCGTCTGGTATTGTTTTGGATACTTGTCGGTCTCGGATTGTGGTTTGATCCAATAGATGGCGCGTCAGGAAATATTTCCAGACTTGCGTGCAACGTTGTCCGATCTTCCATGAGTGTTTGTAAAATTATGAGGCTATCTTACTTCGCGGTTTAATCCAAATGATTATGTGTGGCTTAACAAATGCTTACATCAAGTCTTAATCGTAACGGAGTACACTACTTATGTTGAGGCTTATGAATTAATATTATTACCTAACCGAAGCTTAGTTGAGGTTTCATCGAGACTTTCAACGATTAAGCAATAGTACTACAGAAATCCATTCCTATAATTGGCGTGTTTACTGATGATAAGATAGATAAATGATAAGATAGATTTCTATTTGAAACAAAGTACCATAAGTTGTGAAGTTTTCACAACTTATAATTTATATTCAATTTTTTAAGTCGTTCAACTACGTGGATAAATATATAATTCTGTACCGATGTGAATAATGAATGGCTCCTTAGCTACCCGGGCGATCATAAAAATGTGGCGTGATTTTATTTTGTTGTTATCAGTTGTGTTCATGTACGATTTTTAGCATTTCCCGTATTTCATTTATATAGAGAAACTTATTTGTTTGCTTTGTCGATGAAACGATGGTGAAGTAGGTTGGTTGTATTCGCAGGAAGATGAAATTAGCTATTAATATTTTCACAGTGTGCTTATTTTTAAACGTAACTGCTTAAATTTTTTTCAATTTTCCCGGTACTTTAATTCAATTAAAACAACTGTCATGTACTCTATATTGTGAAGGATTTGATGATATTTTGAGTGATATTTATTAGCTCTGTTGAGTTAGTTAATCATGAAGTAGTTAAGATTAATTAACTACTAAGGCAGGAAAGAAATTTTTTCATAGCGTGATATTGAAAAAAGTTCAAAGTTTTCTCGTTTTCCATCTACTCATCTTCGAAAATTTTCGCATTCGTAATTCATCTTATTCTGAAACCTAATTAATAGAAGGATTCATTACTATATCTTCAATATGTTCAATGTATTTATGGCAAATATCGACGATTATGACATTTAACGTTGATTCGCTTTTTGTTATGTAGGCCGACGTAAAATACCCTTTGAGCAAGTGAAACCATATCTCTTTTTTTGGTAAAAATTGGATATTCGCGCTCTGCTAATTTAAAGAATGTCTTCATTTGCGCCATTGTCCTTTTCACTTACTGATTTATTGTTTGACACGACATTTTGTTCACCTAAGATTTAGAAAAGGTATATAATTTTACTTCCTGTTAACTAGCGTCAGCGCGGTTTATTATCAAAAAGTAACGTCGGGATTACTATTTGTGATATTAAAAATAAAAAGGAATAATTTGTTAAACTTTAATATATATAAACTTTTATTTTAAGTAATATTAATAAGTATAAAAATCTCACTCGCGAAAAATACGGTTCGTGATGAGTACTCGAAGAAGCACAGAACAAATGTTCTCTTTCTGAAGTTTTCTATGCATCTTTGTAAAGGTGCTATACACTTCAGATATATCTACAATATTTATAAGCAAAAATTATATCATTACATTATATTCTACTACATGCGAAAGTACTTATCCATAGTTTTCATTTTAATTATTTTCTTCAATATTTTGGTACTCAAATTTTTCTGAGTTCGTCACATTTTAAGAAATATGAAGTTTAATTATAGAATAAAGCGTACAAAGTAAACATGAAATTGGCCATATATCTGACCTTACCAGTTTATTTTTCGTTTTAGTAAAATAAATGAATGTTTCTACTAAAATTTTCAAAATATCTCTTTATATTACTTTTTAATATGGTCAAGATTGTAATTTAAAATTAAATTTTTTTTAAATTTATCTCTAAAAATTTCAGAATTAAAATATTATGTCTTTTGTCTTATTAAATATTTTACATACCTCTCTGCTAGTGCCTTATGATTTATATATAATTAATTATATATATATTTGATTATATTTAGTGAAAAAAAAGCATTTATGTTTTTCCTAAATTATATTTGATAAATACTTTTAATCTAATCATGTATAAAAATAATCTACCCTCAATAATCTTACCGTAATAGTTGACATAAGAAATTAAATTTAGTAAACGTAAAATAACATAATATTATGTATAAATTATATATATGGATATATATCTAAATATTTTTATTCAATTTCTCAGCGTTGTTTGTAATTTTATTTGCTGGTCTCGGTGTTACAATTGGTGCTCATCGTTTATGGGCTCATAATGCTTTTGAAGCATCAGGATTTATTAGAGGTCTTCTTATGATAGCACACACAATTGCTGGTGTAGTAAGTATTTTTTTCTTAATATATTTAAACAAATTTTTTTTTTATTCATCCGTAACTAAAGCATAATGAACAAAGTAAGATAGTTGGATAATGGTATATCTCTTTTGTTTTCGAAAAAAGAGTCTACCGTTTTTATATCAGTAAAGAAAATGTTACAGTATAGCTGATAAAATAATTTCATTAAGAAGGTTATGGCGTACAAGCTCCAACTCGTATCTCTATTAATGAATAAAATTTTAAGATACAGTTTATTGCAGAGACGTTTTTGAGTGAGAAAGGAAGAGAGAGAGAGACTGAGCAAAAAAGTGTTATAAGCCGAAGATAACACTCATAAATCATAAATCACAAACAGAACAAAAGTAATAACAGTCGTGAGGACTGTTAATTGACAGTTTTTACAACCAATAAAACAATATATTTAATGTTCAAAAAAATAACAATATTTACTAAGACTATATAGTTATAAACAATAGCTTAAGGTAGAGACTGGTTTTATATTCCAATACGCAATTTTGAAAGTATAAAAATGATCTCAGAACAAGTTACTACTAAATTACTAAAAAAATATTTCAGTTGAGAATACAAGGAATATTAGTTATATAAGATATCATCAAATAGATATTTTTTAGAATTTCTTATATGTTGTTTGACGAAATATTCTCTATACATAGTTCCAGATATATATACTAATATATTATATATTCTACATATATTAATTCGTGAGGTTATAACAAATGTGTAAATCATGCGAAAAAATTTTGCTTACATGTACAGGCATGGATTACAATTCACCCGATGCAGATTTATTATCATATTGACTTATTCAGAATAGATGCATTATAGCAATGTGTAATTTTGAATAAATTAAATAATGTTTGATGTTGAATAAATTTAATAGGTAATTATTACTAGTTTATTGATAAATATAAGACCACCTTAAAAGTTTGAATTAAAAATCGAAGTGCGTGAAGGTATTAAGAAAAGATATGTGTGTGTGAGATACATGTATACGCCTATTCTCCAAACTTTCGTTTCTTGATACCGCTTAAAGATCAAAAAAAAGATCAACAGTAAAAATCATTATGATTTTTAGATCATGGAATACAGAAATTTCTGAAATGATTGTTCGAAATGACCTAGAGATCATTTAGACATAGGTACAAATAAATTGACATACTCATAGATATGTCCCCCCTCCATACACATATTTCAGTAACAATAGCAATAACTTAATCTATATTTCAAATAACGGCAGAAATTATTTTGTACATATAAAAATTTAAAAAAAGTTACGTGAAATATGTGTAATTAGAATAACAGACGTATATTTTTCATTAAAGTTTTAATTTAGTTAAATGTCAAAAATACATTTTGTAAATTAATTATGTATATATTGAATATTCATTACTTATTATAGAATATTATGCGTAAAAAATTATTTGCGTATGAAATTACTCTATGAATGTATTAATAATAGTATTTTATGCATGATAATCATCTATTATTTATTAACTAATATTAGGCTTATAATTCTTATTACAGGGTAATATTTATAATTGGGTTCTTCGACATAGAACTCATCATAAATATTATGGAACTGAAAGAGATCCATATAATCATAAAAAAGGTTTTTATTATAGTCACCTTTTAAGTAATTTACTTGCTATACATCCAGAGAAGGAGAAACTAGACAAAGATATTGATATGTGTGATGTTGATTCTGATGGTTACGTTTGGATTCAACGATGGTAATAAATTTTAATGTAATTTATTATATATATTATAGTTGGATTTTTCTCAAGCAAATCTTGTTTTGGAAAATATATTCGCGTGGAACCTCTTATCTCCCATGACTGCGCTGCAATGTGAATTTCACTTATCTACCCTCTGTCTTATGTCTTATATCTTATTCTCTACGCAAAAATAGGCACAAGAATCCCTTGTTGTGAGTTCTTAGCAAACGTGCTAAGGGAGGTTGCGGGTCTAGGGGAAACCGAATAACGAAAGAATTAGTGAAGGATATTTCTAATAATTATTGCTTTAAACTTTAATCTGAATAATTCAATAATAATTTAATAAACAGAAAGATTTATCGCCAAATACAAGAAATATTCGCCTAAGTCTCGCGGAGTCTCCATATTCTAATGATAATAAATAAACTTACGTCAATGCATAAATTAGATTGATCATCTTAAATACAAGTGAGTGATGCTCTCTGTTACTCTTTATGTTTTCCTTATTTTGGCTTTTTTATGTCATTGATATCTCTTCACATTCTTTTTCTCTAGCTTTCTCTATCTTCTTTTTTTCATTTTCTGATTATTTACTTACACTGACTTTTCCATTAAAATGAAAGGCATGGAACCTTTTTCATTACTAGAAGTCTATCACACCGATCTTTTCGTTAGCACATACGACACCAAATTTCTCTTTTGTTCGGGATTTTCTCTCTTTTTTCACACATGTGGAAAAGGATTTAATTCACACAATATACGAAATAACAATAATAACAATACAGCACGATGTATACGTTTTTTCCGCTTTGCGGAGAAGAATTTGGTAACTCGTTTGTCACATAACTCTATTATTATTAAAAAGCCTCTAGTTCTTTATTAACTCTTATTTTATTTATTTTCGTAGTTTTCCCCTGTTTCAACGGCTGGTAGTTTCTCTTCGGCTCGTATGGCGTTATTTACGTCAATCTCATCCGTCAACGGTTTTTAACACTAAACTTGTGATTCTGATAGCGGTAAAGGCGTTTGCTACGTACCGTTTACAAATGGCGCCGGTGTGTGAATACGTGCAGTACTCATTGTATTTTCACACATTTTAATCAGTCATTTTTTCATCCAATTCTCAGTTGATAATATTTAATACTGCTCTTTTCGGATAATAAATAAATACTTGTACAATGAACTGACAGTTATTGTAGATCAGAACAGTTTTAGGTCTTTTGTGATGAAGAATTCTTAGGTTTTTTAAATAATCTTTCATCGCACGGTTGGTTACAGTCCAAAAGAATGCTAATTTTATGTACTTCGTGTAGCGTTCTTGAAAAAGACCTAATAAATCAATCGATTCCTTCTCATGGATTTTATATGTTCGTGGATTTTATCAGGTTGGCAATAATATCGAGAAATTTACGTAGAGAAATTTATGTTAGTTATCCCAACGTGTATTGCTGTTGGTTCATCGTAGTTTTCTGTATTTTATATAATAATTTTTTGAAATTTTCAGAAAATACTCCTTGATTTGGCAAAAGCTCAGATTATAGAGTATTTATGAAGGATTTCGCTCTGTTGCAAAAGTCAAAGATTAAGCTAATATTGATCGTGCATCTCATCAAGCTACTCCTACAACGCGCAGTATCTTTTCTTATGGCTGAACCTAAGAAACAGATTATCGACTGTCACTGTGTCATGGATAATAAATCACAATCATAGTAATGAGAAATAAAAATTTACTAATAATAATAAAAACAGATTCAACACACACACACACACACACACACACACACACACACACACACACACACACACACACAAAATGTAGTCATATGAATTAACAAAAAGCGCGCAAAATGTTAAACTAATTCAGAATAAGTTTATGGCTAGAATAACGCTACCCCCGGTGTTTTTCATAAATATATTAATTGTTAATATATATATATATATATAAATTATTATAAATATATCAATTACATGTACGCGTGATGCTTTTTGAATGTAACACTATAAACATTTTTTCCGCACATGAACAGAAAATATGTTGAAAAAAAAATTTTGAGGTGCCCGAATGTGAGGTAGGGTATTTCAATTAAAAGAAAGCGTGAGGTAGGGATGAGCTTTTATTTTTAAGAGTGAAATAATTTGTTCTGCTTTGAGATGAGAAGGGCGGAATATTTTGACTTGTTCACTTTTCGAAAAGTGAATAAGCCGTTCTGATCTCTGGTCTTGATAGGGGTAAATTGTTGGAAGTCCCCGAGTTTTTTTTAATAAAGAATGACGAAGATGAGCTGTTTCACCGGCATTGGAACTTAGAGGAGTAAAGAAATAAATGTTCCAAATTCATTGCGATTTCCAATGGGCAGTATTGTATCGCTCTCGCGCAGCATGTAATAAACGATTGGGCAAGGATTATTTCAAACTGTCTACGAAATTCCTCTTTTAAGCCCCTGTTCGAAAAGGGTATAGATCTGTATATTAGTGGTTGGCAAGGGTCGTGATTTCCCTTATAGCTAGGCCAAATGTTCCAATGTCTATCAAATTATTTTTCATTATTTCTTATTTTTTACATTTATTTTTGTGTAATATGAATAAGTTACATTGGTATAATGAAATTAGAGGCCAAGGACAATATTTCGACACTAAAATGTACATAATTTTTTACAATTTGTCAAAATTTTCATAGATTTGAAAAATATGTTAGATGTTAGTAATATCAAAAACATTAGAAATTTATAATCCGAACTAATATTGTTGTAGATATAAATCCTAATTGTAAAATGTATTTGACCAAAATTCGTAAAATCTACTTATTCTTTTTAAGACAACATAAGCACAAATATAGCATCTGAAAGGATAAAAATTTAATCTATCGTTTGTTATTGTAAAATTCATTCATTAAAATAGTACGTTTAACTCTAAAAAATTTCTTTTGTATTTTAATGATAACGTTGGTATTTCGCACAAATTTAGCCAAAAAGGCATTACAATTAAAATAAAATTTAATTTACATTGAATTTTAATTAATTTTTTATTAATTAAAGTTATTGAAATTTTTTTAGGTTTTATTGGTTACTATTTCCAATTGTGGGTCTACTTTTGCCAATAAATACACCTGTTGAATATTGGAACGAGTCAATAAAAAATGCTGTATTTATTTTGGGCTTCTTTCGACTTGCTGTTACTACAAACCTTTCTTGGTTAATTAACAGTGCAATGATCATTTGGGGATGGACATCTGAAGACAAGTTAATAATACTTTTTAATAATTTACATTTTTTATGTCGACTTTTTTTTAAATTACCTGAGAGTCATGGTACTGTTATGATATACAATAACGAATTACATGCATTTTGAGGAATTAAATGATAAAAACTCCCTGTATCCCCAACTTCCTAATTTTAATTATATGTAATTATACATCATAATTTTTATTTTATTTCTTTCTAAATATAGCAGTTTAGAAGTATAAATTTATAATACTTTGTGCCTTTACTACTAGGTAAATAGTAAATATTCAGATATAATTAAATTTTTCAGTTTAAATTTTTTGAACATGAGGTCATTATTTTTATTGATGTGCTTCTATAATATTTGATAAAATTTAATTAAATATAAAATATTCATTTATATTTCAATGTCAGGAAAACAACTTCCTAGGTGTACGTACATAATCATTAGTGTTGTTACTGTATCACATTGTTCTCAATAGGAAGACTTCTAGAGAATCATAACTCAAAAGGATGCGCTCTTTTAACTCATTCATAAAGTTTTTATATTTGCCTTCTTTATCGCGATCTATTCAATGAAACTAATAAGCTTTTCCACTAGTTTCTGCCATTATAATCTTCCATGATTTCTCAGTTAAATGTTGGTTCATAAAGACTGCAATTACTTGTATTTATATGTTAGTTTTCTGGGCTAGATATCAGCGATCCACTTATCGCTGATATTATTCCTCAGCAACATGGTCTATTTTCTTATCGCCCTAACCGGAAATCATAAGCTTGAATTCAAAGATGCAATTTGCTGACTTTTTTCAGATACGTCAAGCATTCATTTTTCACTTAGATATGAATTTTCTTCTCTATATTTTAATATAGTAAAATGTGAATAGTACATCTCTTTGATTAGTACAGCTTTTTTCGTGTTGATGGAGTGCTCAATTCAATCGATACAGCTCAGTTGTATTTGGTCTTTACGATTGTAAACCATCAATTTATTGTCTTTATTCTCGTGTAATTTCAGTTACATTGTTTGTTTTTAAAAATCCGTTACTTATAAAAATTATACTTGCCATTTCCAGTACTTTGTACTAATGTATGTTCTTGAGAGATTTAGTAGCGCTTTATATCTTATTACAAAGGTAGCACTCAGATTAAAAGTCCTTCATTATTGAGTATTTTCTGTATCCTTATCAATTCAAAGAGCAAGTATAAAAATTTAAAAGAGGAGAACTTAGACCATTTACGCTTTCTTCTCCAGTGTTTTGAGGAATTTTCTCCACCTGCTTGTAATTTGTAGACTTGCCAATTCCATCACTGTCTTTGATGCTCTTGCCTTTTTTACTTGCAATCACTATTGGGATTCTGAATCACGTACGTTAGATTCATATTCGTCTTGTTCTCTAATTCCGTTACCTTCATAAAATTTGTCTTTGATTCGACTGTGATTCTCAAAGTTGTGCCAATGTGAAGGTTTATCTTTCCTTGTTTTTGTTTCCCGAACTTTCTTTGTAGTCCTTTGTAGCCACAAACTGAGCTTCTTGATCGCACCTAAAGTATCTTATTCTGGTGCTTGAGAACAGCGATGTCTGTTGTTTGTTATTTTTAAAAATATTTCTCTTTTACACTTTGACCGGGATAGATCTTGGCTTTTTTCATGCTATTACAATTGCAATAAAATTATTAAAATAATTACTATTTTTAATTAAAATTTTTTTAATATCAGTATCAATATTTTAATATACGTCAATTTTACATAATTATATTTAGTTGATAAAAAAGTTATAATTTTGTAAAATGAGTAAAACTTTTTAATTAAAAACATTTATATGATAAATCTATATAGCATTTTATTAAAATTTTATATGCAAGTGTTATTCATATAAACATGCAGTTCGCATCCATTAAAATAAAAAATTACGTTTTATAATACAGCCAAAGTGCTTCGGATATTTTATAAAATTTATGCTTAATTTACTTTTTGATTTAAAAATTTTAGTATTTTTAATGTAAAATAACGTGAAAATGATTAGTGCTTTATAATCTATAAATTATTAGTTAAATATGTAGATATTATTTGAATGTTGCACAAATTTGTTTAATTTTACCGTCAGATGGTATTGCATTGCAATATTGAAGTGTTTTCTATTTCACATGTGCGATGGTGATCGATAGAGGTATTTCAGTGAGTATATGGGAAAATATTGTATTATTTGATTAAAATATTTTATTGATTTTTCGTAGGAAATCATCTTTCACGTTAGCGAAATTCTTAGGGCAATCATGTATTATATCCGTATATAAAATTAATAGCAAGATAAATTTTATTTATGAGTTATTATTATATTTTTTAAATTTTAGGTGTCATGTTCAAAATAATACTATTTTTCTATTGAAAAAATCATTTTGGACTAATTATCATTATCTCCTTCCATGGGATTATAAGTGCAGTGAATTCGGAACATACGATCGTGGTTGCAGTACTTTCTTCATCAAGATGTGGGCAAATCTTGGACTCATAAATTCATTAAAAACAGCTTCTAGTGAATCAATTCGTGATGCATTGTATCAAGCTGCAAGTAAGAAACTTGATGTTTCTGAATATTTAGAATCAGTGAAGAAAATTGCAAATGAAGAAGCAATCAAAGTAAAACTGCGCTATCGTCATTGAATAAATGGATTTTTTTTTCATTAATATTAATATGTTACGTTTATAATTTAATAGAATTTTACTATTTTCATTATTATAATACATGAACATAAGATATAGCAAAATAGTTAAGATAGAAGAATTGACCTTTTTTAAAATATTATTATTTACTAACTATTTACTTTAGCTTTTATTATCAATTTGAGGATCTACTGTTTCTTTGCACAAAGATAATTCAATATAAGAATTTGTTTTACGGAATAATAAATAAATCAATGTATATATAAAAAAATCATCTTTTCTTTTAGTCATATATAAACATTTGTCCCCATCTATAAAAAATAAATATAAAAAAATTATACAATTTATATATATTTATAAATAAAAATATTTTAATTAATAAAATTAAATAATGATATGACGGTAGTAATGTTATTATAATTAGTAATTCAATCTATATGTTGGCGTTCGGCGCTATTTTAATTTTACGCGCGATTTTACCGTCGCTTACTAATCTTTTATGCAAGTTTTTATAGTATTTCATCCAATCACTAAGTATGCAATTTGATTAACTACATAAATGGCACCAAGGCCACGCGTGTCAGGTCTATATATCAGGTTGTTGTGTTTTGAACGTTTATAAACTAGACTTCTATTAACATCTCTTTAAAACATAATGTAAAAATACCTGTTATTGAAAATTGAAAATATATTACAAGTAATTTTTACCAGTTTTTTGTATAGTCTTATAGTGATGGAATTAATTTAACCAATAATCAAAATGTAAAGAAGGTATCAGGTTAGATTAAAGTAATTAAAACCTCTTACCTTAACTCTATCTCTATATCCATAGTTGTTCTTAAAAAATTGTCTTTTGATTTTAATTATACTTATTATTGAATCAGTATTGTTTCAGTCGCTATTAAAAGATCAAATTAATGATATGGGCCTGACATAGTGATATCGTACGAACTATAATTGAATATTCTAATTATATGCAGAAATATTCTCTAATAAATATAAAGAGTAATTGGTATTAAAATAGAAATCTCGTCGTCAAATCTCGAAATAAAGTAACAGAAATCTTTTATGAATCAAAAAATTATTTAATAATATTCTATTATTTATATTATTATACTGTTACTATTATATATACTTATGTATTAAATGTAAACTTATTTAATAAGTTTAATAATTATTTAATAAGAGTTACATGCTGATTTAATTAAATTATAGAATATTTGTAGAAGATTTAATATGATCACAAGAAAGTATAATTTGATATTTCTAATCAAAGATGTTCATTATTAGCTGGAGAATAGAGATTGTGTTGATACTAAATCTGCAAAACAAACTTTCTGCATTGTAATAGAGGAAAGTAGCTATAAGCAAACATAGTTCGTAATTCCATAGAACAAATTTGTGTAATTCTTTAATTTATTCTTTTCGCCATTGGTATTTATATAATAGGTCTATATTTTATGGAACTTTATGAGGTGAACAACTGTACAACTACATATTGTTGATATTATTATCATATCAAAGCATATAAAAACGTTTTTGAAAGTTGTAGGAAGAATTGGGTGTGAAAACGCAGTATCTGTACTAAATTTAATCTGAAGATTAACAGGATAATATTTCAGTTTATCCGGAGAAATATCTAGTTTACAGGATATCAAGCGAAGGATAGAAATTTAGATACTCGATCTTCCAGAAATTGAATATGACTTTACTTCATTTACACTATTCTTGTATTGTCAATTTTACAGTCATTTTAAATATATAAAATAAATGTAGTGTTTAATACTTTTAGATTATATATAAAGTTCTCCTGTACTTTCACTTGCTTACAAATACTTTTATTTACAAATGTTCTTATTAATCATATTATTTCTATGTAATCAATGACATTCTTTGCCTGCAAGCAAATAATATTGCTGTTGTAAGTTCTTTCTTCTTGTTGCTTTGGCTTATTTTTGATATTTAATGTATATTTATTACGGATTCTTACGTTATCTTCTAACTTTCTGTTTTTCTGATAAGTTATTAAGAATTTGTCAGAGTTCCAAGGTAGCAATAATTTGCTAAGTGAACAGTTGATTTTTTTTATTATGTATAACAGTGTTACAAGTATATCACGTGAAAGAAAAAATTTAAATCTAAATGAAGTTTTTTTATAATAGTAATGTCTTAGAAATATAACATACAAACAAATTTTATGAGATAACATGTGCTAATTTATACAAAATTGTTTACTAATTAAATCTTTATCGTATTAATATTATTTTTCTATTGAAATTAGTAAGTATTTTCATATTAAATTTTAAACATTATTAAAAACATGAATATTTATTACATTTCTATTTCCTTTACACTTGGAAGGATATACTCATGGAAGATTTACTAATTTTCGATTCTTAAACAACATTTGTAATTAATTCTTAGTAATATTTTGTTTACATCTAATTTGAATAGTCAAATTGTTTTGTGCTTTTTGTTGTAATGGTAAATATTAATATAAAATATTGTAATATGATATTAGTTTTCAGTATTTAATATATTTCACAAATATTACAGAAAAGTTATAGTTCAAAAATTGTATAAGTTTGAAAAAATTAATAGAATTTATTCACATATTTTGCTACAGTTTTATATTATCGTAAAAATAGAATTCTCAGATTTTTTTATTGGAAATAACAGCATTACTAAATTATCTGTATCTATATTATTAGATTTTTAGAAATCTTTTTTAGAAGTATAGTTATCTTCGTTGTTCCAAAATTGTTGAATGCGTGTACCATCACCACAGCGATTTGCTCGGCACTTAATCATATCTGGTGAAACAGATTTACGATCGTAGGCCAATCCGAGACAAGCAAAGATGTCGATAAAGCCAGTAGTTACGTTAAAAGAGTAATTACCAAACTCGCCGGTTTTGTAATCCCAAGGAAAGACGTGATGATAGTTGTGCCAACCTTCACCTAATGCTGCTATCGAAACCGCAACGTTATCTACTGGAGAGATTGTTCTGAAAATGATTTCAAATTTAAAAAATTGAATGAAAAATGTAAATTTAAATTTGTGTGACAAAATCATATTTTAAATAAAAAATTGAAAGTATTGTAAATGTTTGGTAAATATCCTTAAGCACATCATTTTTGTTTAAAGGTCTATTATAATAATTATTTTTGTTGTTATTATAATATAATGAAGATTATAAATTTTGTTTAAACGTCTATTATAATGATGATTTTTGTTGTTATTATAATTAAGATTATAACGAAAAATATAAAAATAATTATAGTTAATTGAAATATTTGAATGTAACCTTACCAAGTTTTCAGTTTTTAGCATAATTTGAATTTGAATTATGCATGTGTACATTTTGGTAATTTTAAGATGAATATATAATTTATGTTTTATACTAGATCTATATATGTATATGTATATATATAAAAATTGAAATTTTTATGATTGTCCTTAGAAATTTTGACAGTAAGTTATTTTTAAAGGATGATTATATATTTAGACTTACTTTAGTAAAAAACTGATAGCAAAGTATTATATTACGTACATGTTTCCTTCTAACAAAACCAGTTTAAGTCGATTTGTTGAATATATAAAATAATGTAAAATTCCCTTTTTAAAAAACTGAAAAACAGATATTGAAGAACATATCAACATATTAAAGAGACTAAGGAGTCATTTAGCAGTTATTTTGATGGATAAAACAATTTCTTCATAATTTAATTGTAAAATGAACTAAAGCAAACACATGTGTGTCTTGTCAAACATTTATTGCTATCATTTACATTGAAAAAATTTGCTAGTTATGTATACATAAATATTGTTTGTTGTCAAGTATTACATTACATTGTTTTTTTTTTAAATCTTATGAAATTAAAAATTTGTTAAATAAATTTGTTCTGAGATATTCTCTTCAATAGATGTGTAGTTAGACGGCAAAACCTAAAAAAAAGAAAAGAAAATTGTGAAATTAGTTCCAAAAAAAGCGTATTTTATTAAAAATTAAATTTTAAAGGCACGAATCAAAGAATTTACGCCTTCGTAAGTTTTGATGGAAAATTGTGGGTTTTGCAATTTTCTTTTAGAATTTAACTAGGTAATAACGGATGGTTTACATATTCTCAAAATTTTTCTACTGAATCTGAGAGTCTGTTTAATAGTTAATATGTAAAAGTAAGGAAGAAAGCAACGAGAAAACACATTTTAAAATCCGCCTCATTTTTTCCCATTTTTCCATCTCTAAATCGATGGTTTTGAGAAGTTTAATATCGACTACATTCAACTCTCAAAGAGTTGTGCTTTTGAAATATATAATCAATAATTGATTTTTCGACTGTCTAGACATCTTAATGCAGGAAATTTTTGTTAAAGATTAAGGTACTACGACAAGATTTAATTGTAAAGTACATTATAAATGTACGTGTAAATAGAAACAATTAAGATTTTTCTTTACTTTTTTCACTAAGATCTTTAAAAAGAATTTGTCTTCAAATTTGTTTACGTATATATTTTTGCGAATATTACATTAAATATGTATAATAATTTTTCTTAATGAAATAAAACTGAAACATTAAAATACTATAATACTTCATAATATTTATTTTAATTTATGAACTTTTTTACTAATAATAAAATTAGCAGTACAAAACACAATAGTATAGCACACAGATGAGTAAGAATAGTAATTAAATAAATTGGAGCTATTTTATGAGATTCTAATGCATATAAATGTAATGTATAATTTATTTGATTTTTGAGAATATAATTATAGTTTGCAGTTAAATTAATTTTTATTGCTTATTCAATATTAACTGAACTCTTAAAGAATAATCAACTACTTAATCATAAATAAATTGTAACTTCAATTAATTAACATTATTTGGACTTTTTATAAGAACTATATTTTATTTGAGGCAACATCGCTTTTCAGTTTTATAATAAAGTTTTTTGCTTTTAATCAACTTATTTCGAAACTATAAAAATAAACACATTAAACTAACGCATTAAAATAATTTTTGTTCTGAAACAGGATGCAACGAATAGCCGCATTGAAAAACACTTACTTATAGTTCAAGAATCTTATTTTCAATGTAGTTAAATTTAACTATAAATTTCTTTTTGTTATGGCCAAGTTTAATTATAGCTATTTATTTTATACGGCCGAGTACGCCAGTAAATATTAAAAGCAAGTACAACGATAAGTTAATTAAATCTCTTTAATTTGAATACAAAAAAGGATTCTAAATCGAATCTTACTCAGGATTAAGCCCAAGTTGTTATAATAGTCATGGACCTGTTTCGTACAGTCTACATGTACTATTACTACCTGTAGTTTGAGAAGCCGGAAAAAGGGTTGATATTTAAATGATTGCATAAATAAGACGATTGTATTTTATTATAAACAAATGCTTAATAAAGATATAATATAGTTTTTTATACTACAAACAATAATATAAATTTTTAAATTGAAACATTAAAATTAATGTCTATTGACAGTGAGTAATAAGGTTACAGTATTGGCTAGCTTAAATTGCAATAATAATTTATGAGTCCTTGTTCATTCAAGTTTTCAAAAGCAACGCGAAGATTATTGGATAAGTTTTAATGGCGTTTGAAGTTTTTTTGTATGCAAAAAGGCACGAGTAAAAGGTTTTATACTAATACATTATATATTATTACATTAAATAAGTATATCAAAATGCACATAAAATCAAATTTCATCTCCAAAATTCATGAATGATTCATAGATAATATTTCGTAACTAATGCTCGACGAAAACTACTGTTCCCGTAAGAGCACGAATTCAATCTATCTAAGCATTACACAATATTTATTACAAAAATTTTTAGCTCAGTTTTAATTAATAAAACTCTTATCATGTTTTTTCTACTTTTAAATTTGTTCTAGTGATACAAGCGTTATCGAAAGAAAACAGATATTTTATTTAAAAACAACAATACACAAAAGATTCTTTTTATATTATTAAAGCGATTTTCGAAGTATTTACCATTTTTTTTTTGAAGAAGATAAATTTCAATTTTGATTCTTAAGTATTGGTGAATTCAAATTTCATTTTTTGAAGAGATAAAATATACATGAATTGTAAAAAGTAATATAAAAAAAAAAAAAAAAAAAAACAAAGGTATATTTAATTTCTATATGTTTAATGTATCTTAAAGTGTAGTAAGTTAAATTATACCGATTTCAATCATATTAATTTCTGATTAGGATTTATATCTAAAATATTAGTTGGTATAGAGTTTTCTATTAACCAGTAAACATTTTTTTAATTATTAAATATTCTTGAACTAATTTTAATTCAAACTAATTTTTATTAAAAGTAACTTGAAGCTGAATTAGTTTAAATACAATTAAAAGGCAAAAGATCTCAATTTTTTAAATATTATTTAGGCAAATTTTTATTATATTTGTTTTCAATAGAATGTAATTTCTGTTAACTTTAGATGCGACATTTTTAATTAAATAGAGCGTATATTTGCTGGATAAAAAAAAGTTTGACTTGATTAGAAAATATTTTCTAATTTTTTGGATTAAAATACTTAAATAAAGATGTGTTCAATTAAATTTGATTTTGCTCAATACATGGCGATCAATACAATAAAAATGTGGATAAACTAATTTAAATGATATTTAACGTACATAATCCAATCATTATCGAAATAAATTTTATTTTTGCTTTCTCTAGTATTACCAAATTTTATAGTGTACTTTGTAATGTACTTTGTAGTGTTTAAAATGAAATTTTGCTTATAGTTGTATATATAAACATAAAAATGTAATACGTTTATAAAAATTTAAATTACAACCTTTTTAATTTAATTTTCAGAATAGTAAAAATGATAGATTTAAATTTAATTTTTCATTAATAAGTTAATAATAACTTACAAGAATACTCCATATGTTAAAAATAAATTTAATTAAAATAATTTTTTCACATGTTGATAAGAAATACTATTACAAATGATGTATTGTGTTTTTTTTTTTGTAGAATTAAATTAAAAAATAAAAATAACATCAATTTTTTAAATATTTATATTTTATACGAAACTCATTATAAATTATTATTTGTATGTTATTAATATTAGTAAATATTAAACAAACTTGTATCACGTGATTTTTCATAATTTTTGTTAGGTTATTATTAAAAAATTTTTCGGTTTGGCAAACATGAGTATCGAAACTAAAAAGTTTGTTTTAGTTATTTCGACTTTTCTTATTTATACAATACATAGAATGGAGTTTGCCATTGGATTCTATTTCGTTATCGTTGTAATCGAAGAAATTCGCTTTATACCCTCTTCTAGAATGCAGTGACTAGACAAATTTACGATAAAAAATAACTTCATTGTGTTCCTCAAGAATACGGTATACCCAAGAAAAAGAATAGGAAAATTGAAATAATTAATGTAAGATGTAGATATGTAAGAATTGAATAGGTGAGAGCAAAATTATGCATTTTTTATTATGTACGATTACGATATACACTTTTTTGGCACAGCACTAAGTCCATAAATACGTAAAGTTTGAGCTATCACACTTAAAAGAGTTCCTCTTTTAATATGCTTCTTCTCTCTTATATTATTTATTATTCACTTTTCACTGAACATGAGACAATGAAATGTACGCTATCATGCTTGTACTCATAAAATTTTTTACCCTGAGGTTCATGAAATTAATCTTACCTGATCGGTTAGACATGAAGATATCCTTAAGATTACCGTCTCCCCCTTGTTTTCATTCTCTCTCTCTCTCTCTCTCTCTCTCTTTCTCTCTCTTCCTCTCTTAGTTCTCTTTTAATCTCCTTTTCTGTCTCATGGTCTCTCTGCCTCCCTTTTTCTGTTATGCAAACATATTTTTTCCTTTTTTTGGGAGGCTTGGTAAAATGCCCTTATTTATCTTTCAGTATATGTTCTCTCTGTTTTTTATCGAGTTTAGAGATTTGTACTTTTTCAACAAGAGGAACATTTTACATTCTTTATAAATAAATGATTCATAACAAATTCACATTATAAACGAGTGCTATTTACACATTAAAAAAAAAAAAAATTATGTAATTAGTGAGGTTTAATAAATATCACATCATGAACAATTAGTAATATTTTCTGGTTTATGCAAACCATTCTTAAGCTTTATTACATATACGTATATGTATATGAAAAGCATAATAATATTACAGAGGGATAATTAAAGAAAATCAGGAAAAAGCGCAAATACATAGAGTAATAATCGATTATATATATAATATTTGAACATTGTTGCAGTGCATATTTTTAAAATTCATTGTATTATAGTGTAAGTTTATAATAAAAGGTATTACAAAATTATAAAAGACATTGGTAAAATTTACTTTCTATTCAAGCTTAATCTTAAAAAGAAAAGAATAATCAGAAAATGGTATTGATCTATTTTTAATCTTACAACTACTTGTGAAGTAATATTTTATAATTTTTGTTACTTAAATAAATATACACATATTATAAAGCTAACTATATTTTCATTTAATTAATATTGTATATATTGAAAATACTTTAAAAATTTTAAATATTAATATAGAAAAATTAACTCATAATTTCTCATGTTTGATATAATTTATTGAAATGTGATACTATATGATATTCAAGAGCCATTAAAATCAGTTTTTCTTTATGTTTATATAAGAAATGTCTGGATAGTTGTTGTTAAACGATATTATTATAGAAAGTTATATATCCATGTTCAAGAAATTCATACACTAAAATTTTCTAAGTTTTTTAAATTCATAAGCTGAAAATTTAAGTTCACACAATTTTTCTTAAATTTAAACCGTATATTCCTAAAATTATCGTTATTGGAGAAAAAGTACTTAAAAAATCTACTAAATAAGCTACGGTTTCTCATGGAAATTTTCAACTATCATCAATTATGTTACTACTTCAGTAATATTAGATTTTGGATCGCCTTTATAACATACATAATATACATTATAACGTTTTTTTAATTATAAAATAACAATTGAACATATTTTTTGTCTCCTACAAAATTTAATTGCCAATGTTAATGAAATTGATTAAGAACATTGACATATAAATCAATACCTTTTCTAAATTTAATTATTATTCAATATAGATTGGATTTACTTTGTATTGTGATTATAGTAGTTTTAATAATCTAGAACGATATTTCCACTTATAAAATATTTTATTACTGAAAAAGTGCAAAAAATAATTTAATATATAAATAAAAATATTTAGGGTATTAAATCATGAAACTCATAATACTTACTTATCATATGGTCGTTGTCCCCACATGTGAGCTACGCTGTTAACGAAGAAAGCGATGTTTAGTGTCACGCAAAATCGAAGATTGAAATTAACCCAAAATGATACCCACAATAATTCAGACCAATAGTACCATGGGACAACAACAGGTAAGCCAATAGCAAATAATGCAAACAATGGTATGTACAACCTAAAAGAATCAGATTTATCATTTTTAATTTTAAACTCATTATAAATTTAATACAAAATTTGTAAATTGACGAAGTAGATTGAAAATTAACTTTTCTTTTTAAGAAAAAAGTGTAATTATTTTATATTACTATAAAATTTATATTTATTTATGTGAAATTCAAAGGCTTCCATTTCTAATCATCACGACACGAAGTTTACTCTTTCCGAGAGAAGACCGTTGTATCTGTGTTGCCCGACAATTTCATTAATGTGCGAGAAACTTTGACAAATGCCGAACAGTTGGTGCGACCTTATACAAAAAGCATTCAAGAAGAATAGAGAAAGAAAGTACTATAAAACAAAAAATGCATGACTTTATTTTAATATGCAATAATTCCATTTGATGGAGGCGCTGGCCCTAGTCGCGCAGTTTAGTCATCAAAGGTTTTACGCAAAAAAATCCAGTGGCAGATGAACAAACCATTATTCACCATAATGCGCAACGTGGCAGACGCGACAACACTTATGCTTTCGACGTGCGGTCAAGGTAACTACGATGATAACAACTAAAATGAAAATTAACGAAAGGCGCAAAATAAAATTAAACATGATTGATATTTAAGACAATATCTAAACATTCCCGGTGGAATACACGTACTTCGAAAATTACGCATTAACGATGTGGTCGAGAAAATAAAAATTCAACAAAAGATTAGGAAAGGACTCACCGAATAAACAAAGCTTGAACACTAAGTTCTCGAAAGAAGAAAAAAAATATTACTCTCGACTCCACGTGTGTCCCTCGGCTCTCTCACGTAGTTAGTAGGCAACAGTGGTGTCAAGCATGATTGGACAAAGTATATGTTGATCGAAGAGAAGGCGAGCACCTGCAAGCATTCATCAGTATACAGTAAACTTGGCAACCATAGACAAAAAGAGGCATGGAGTATCAATGCTGGGTATGGAATCAATTCAAAACGCGTTTTCGGTTTTCAGAGTTTTCTAAATGATTTTATGCACATGTTTGCGAAGTTTTGAGAAATTCTCCAAAAAATTGTCCACTTTTATCAATCAGAGTTAACAAAATAAACGCATACAAATGTATCATATCCTTACTCTCAGTAGGTACTTATCACTCGCCTTGAAATAATACTTTTAAATGGAAGCCACTATTCTTTACATAAATTATTAATAGATTTAAAATAAAGTTCTGCTCTAGAGTATGTTCAGAATTAATAATAATAATAATACTAATAATACTAGCAAAGTGGCCAAATAGCAGTCCATTGATTGGATGATAATAAGTTAATTTCAGAACATAAATTTGGAGTTGATCGCTAACCCAGGAATCAATGACGGCTACTATATTCTCTTATAGAAACTCATGCTTATATTCAGTAGGTCTCAGAAGTTTTTAGGATACTCTAAACTTGTTGATCATTTCTCAATAAAAAGGTTAGGATAAACTGCAGTTTGTTAATGGATTTTTAAGTCAGCAACGAAGAGTTCGTGAGAGAGAATGTCATCCACATAGAAATGTTTTCGGAAAACTAAGTTTCTCGCTCATGGGTGAAGTGTGAATCGTATGTTTTTTTCTCTAGTTCAGAAACAACACAAGTCTCTTTTCAGTTTAGAATAAGAAGTTGATGGATCCCACATGATTTAATCCCATGAACATAGTTATTTATGGGCCCTTCAAGAGGCAACCAAACACGGGTTCTTACTCATTGTAGGTAGTCCTCAACGACTGTGAAAAATTATCAATTTGGGTGCCCAATATGAGTCAATTTTTCCTGGTTGGTTAGAGCTAACTTTAAACCTGGCGATGCTTCCTGAAAATGATGCACACCAACTGTCGTAGAAAAAGAGCTTTCAACTGTGGAAGATCGGTGACTATGCATTTCAGGTTCATCTTTGGATTTATTTTTAACCTCGGATATATCATAGCCATTTCAGTATCACAAGCGGTAAATTCTTCATTAAGTTCAGCAATGTGCATTTGCTGCAAAGTTCTCGAAAGTTCTATCAGTTAGACCATTCTATCAGATGTGAATGACTCCTTCGATACGGGATCTATTAGAGTCGAAAATTTCTCATTGATTGCTTAACAGTCTTCCTTAATGTAGGAGATTATATAGCATTTACAATGTCTATATTGATAGGCCGATTCAGAGGGAGACATCATGATACACATTTCGAACACAAGAAAGTTCATTATCATTTACTGTACAACTTCTCAATGTAAATGTTTCCAGTAGAGTTGATGGTAAACTGCTGGTTTTGTAGAGTACAACTGATCTTAGCCCTCTGTGTATTTTACTCTTCAGAACTCCTTTACCGTTACTTACATTTACTTTGTATGATCATCGAAAGAACTAAACATTTTTATGAGTATTATCTAAGGCATGTATTTTCTTTTTCTAGTAAATAGCTGGGCAAATGAGAAAATGGAGTCATTGACATCCAATGATGGCTCCCTTTATTTTTGTAGGATCGGATCCAATTGTAACAAAATTCTATATGTCGACTTAGTCTTTATTACACCAATGATTTTAAACGAGTCTACTTGCACATATTTATTCAATAGTTTTGCTTTTGTCGGTGAAGCAAAATGGAGGATATCTTACTGCCAAGGGTGTGGAAATGAACGTGCAGTAAATGAAGGGAGAATTCATTCACGATAGAGATATGAAAATATCTCAAGATCATTGTATTACTTATGTTCGAAAGTTAAAATGTAAGTAAATTGGTAAAGTTATCTGCAACAATAGGGAAAGAGCAAATTAGAGTTAAAGACAAGATAGCGAATTGTAAAGTTAACTTAAAGTTCTTATTTTTTTGTTGAAATGCAACCTTTCTTCACAAAAATTTTGTAAGCTTGAAAAAGTGAAGCTAATTAACGTGTTAGTCTTGGTGAATATATTTTTGGTTAAATCGTAATTGAAATTCTACTGAATTTTTACGTATATGATTATATTAATTTATTTAAATTAATTTAAATTAATATTTAAAAAAATTTTAAATTATTTGATAAGTTTCTTTTCCTCTTATTGCTAACTTTCTTATATACGAACGAAAGTGGAATTATAAAGTAGACTCAAACAGGTGAGTAAATCTCATTAAATTCATAAAAAATAATGTTTTCTAGATATTACAATTAATACTAAAAATAAAAATATTGTTAGTTTCGTCTTAATGCTTCTTATAATATAACTATACAAATAATATCTATTTGTTAAGTATTTAAGACTTTTTTCAAATGAGAATATTTTAAATCTATGTAAAATTTTATTTAATTTTTATAAATTTATTTTTAACTCAAAAATATTATACGAGGAATTTCTAGAAGTTTGATATCAATTCTACTACAATATTTAAATTATTAATAATTACTTTTAACTAATTATTATCTAACCTTTTTTGCCACATTACGATGGGGTCTGCTTCAAGATCACTCATATCAGTAGTTGAACGTTTTACAATAACATCAGGATGCGGGGTCGTAAATAGCCAACCGACATGTGCAAAGAAAAATCCTCTTTTTGCATTATGAGGGTCAGCATTAGTTTCACTATATTTATGATGAACTCTGTGATCCAGTGCCCAGGCATATACGTGTCTCTATAAGGTAAATATTCAGAAATAATGTATACTTATTTATATATTTAATTAAATTTATTATTCATAAATATAATGTCTCAAAATAAAGTTTAAGCTAATGCGGTCCAAAACTATAATCTTATAAAATACAAAATATTTATTTCATATATTCATATATTGGATTTATTTTTATTAAACACGAAAATCTTATTTATTTATCAACTTTGTATTTTTTCATTTACAAAACTGATACATTTTTTACGATAAATCTAATTTTAAACATTTTTTCGATTAATTTTTTTGCTTCAAAAGCAAACATACTTGTATAATAAGAAAATTAGTTTTTTTTTTTGTAAAAATGCTTAAATAACTAAGTAGCTTTGTATGTTTAAATCAGTTTTAAATCAGTTGTTTTTAAATCAGTGTTATAAAAGTTACAAGCCACTAAAGAGATAATCAAACAGTATAATCATACTTCGAGTCTATGGCGCATTATTTAAACAGAAAGTGTAAAATGATTTCCTTCAAATATTGAATCTTTCATTTAATACTAAAATTTATTCTTTAATTTTAAACAATATATTTATCTATCTGTAGTAAAGATTTACAACACTGTTCAAATTTTTTGTAAAAATTGTGATCAATTTAGGATAATAACTTTTACGGTAATGTATCTGTATAAAAGTGTTTGACTGCAATTTATTCTAGTCATATCGATAAGATCAAATATTTTGATTGCTTGATAAAATTCGAATTTTTTAATTACTATTTAGTCTCTTCTTCTACTACTTCTACTATTTTAATTTTAATTGTTGTTGTCTTGGTGTTATGCTATCGTGTCACAACACTGCATCGAATATTCGTGAAATTTGAATATTTTTTTAAGTATAGACAGTATGTAATATAATGGGAGTTATGTTTATAACATATTTTGTATCAAATAGATAAGCGAATCATGATAATTTTAATCCGTTCACTATTGAGGAAATTCAGTCTTGTATCCCATCAGTAGCTAGCGATTTGAAGATATATTTAACAAGAACTAATTAGTTTGCATAAGTAGACTAATTATAGTAACTTTAATTAACAACGAAGTCAGTTTATTATGTATTAGTTATTCTATCTTACTGTACGTAAGGTGAGAATGCTCAAGTAGGATAGCCAGAGCAAGAGATTTTGAAACGTTTTGACATTAGTAATATTAATCGTGTTTGTTTGTTTGATACCTTTTTGGTCACTGTGCATGGAAAACTGTACTAGCTCTTGGAAAAATAACTTGATATTTATTTTTCCTTATTAATAGATAATTAGATAGTTAAATCGTAGAAGATTTTGTGAGCCTTAGGAGTGTGATATGAGCTCTTTGTAATAGATTGCAAAATCTTAATTTTCTACTGTAGACTTCCTAGTGATTGTACTTACTTCCACTAATAAATTATTACTGAAAATTGCAATTAATAATATAATCAACAATGTACAAAAATTTGTTACTTTGTTTTCATAATTATAATTTTTGAGTTGTTTTCTTTCAAAAATTAGTTTAATATATTTATCTGATATTCTAGACGGAGAAAAAGTATCTTATTTTAAATCAAACTTGAAATTAGATGTATAAAATTAATTTAATGGTAAGTTTTTTTCTAAATTTAAATTTTATAATTCCTAAATAAAAGCACTAAAAATAAAAAATATTTTCAGTTTAAATTTATTGTTGTAGATATTTTTTATATAATTACTTATACATATTTTTAATTAATTCATTTAATAATAGTTTTTTAATATTATCTAACCATTAAGATATTAAATTTTAAAATTAAGTAAAAAATAATTCCATATGTATATCCTATTTTTCTTTTATAGATTTTATGCGAACAGTTTTTTTTTATGTTGATGACTTATCAATTTGTTCAATACATTTAATATATTTGCAACATTATTATAGAATAAATCAATTAAAAGTTTGTAAATAGAAAAACTAACTTGGCCTGTTATTGTGAAAAGTAGAATAAGCAGTAACCTAAGAGGCCACTTTGCCTTATAAGCTCTGTGAGACCATAACCTGTGTGCTCCTGCTGTTATTCCAAAGCCAGAAATGAAGATCGTCATCAATGCTAACAAAAAAAAGATTATTTAATATTTAACCTATTATTTACAGGAACTACAATTTAAATTACTTGTAAATATATATACTTAAGAAAAAAGGCATAATATATTTGTTTTTCAATTATTAAGAGGCTCATTAACTGTATTAAATTATAATAGTAACTCGATGATTAATTTCTTTTAAATGTGTTCTCTAATGGTACTTTCTTATTAATAGGATTGTTATTTAAGCGTAGGATTAACTACGAATTAAGAATAACGAACGGAAACAACTAGGAATTAGTATAAATGAAACATTTAATTTTTAACCATATATTTTCAAGGTAAACAAAAAGATGATGATAAGCATTGGATATCCTATGAGTGTAATGAATAGGAATGGGGATTAAATAGCAAAATGTTGCGTATATGCTGGATGGCTTTTTTTTTACTTATGTGATCTATGGTGTGAGTGTAAGGTATAAATGTTTAAAGTGTATCCACATCAGCTTTAATGTTTGTCATGCCGTATCGATGCTAGTATTGCTCGTACTTCTTAATAATTGCATCAGTTCTTTAGAAAATAGAATTATGTATAGAGAAAATGAATATATGTTGTCTGAAAGGTAGGCAATGCGAAATATTGATTTCATTACATTTAAAGAAGTGAAAAGTGTGGATGTGAATGAATGCAAGGGATTAATCAAAAGAAGGGCCTAGGAAGTATGGTAAAGATATTAAGAAGAATGCATCAAAGGAAATACCATTCAAGTTTACAAAAAAAAAAACTAGGTAAAAAAAACTTGCCTCTGATAAGTCTATATTTGGTCCCAATTTAAGTTTTTTATTCTAACTAGTCATGAAAATATAAATAAATTTTTATTTAGAAGAACAATGTGTAAATATGAGCATAAAAATATTATGTTGTTGCATCTATAGTATAATTTCTGAGACAGAAATGATTTAGTGATTTAACAAATACGGGAGTCGTGAGAATATATAATGTACAGTATGTAGTATATTTTAATTGAATAAGAGGTATGAGTATTTGTCGAAAGAATGTTTAGAATAATAAGCGTCAGAGAAAGGATGGAAGGATTGATTTTCTTGTTATGGTTAGCTTTTTATCTTGATTTTTTCGAGAAGTTGTATATAGGAAATAGAGTATATATCATTGATTTATAAGTAGTCATAGATTTTTAAAGGAAGTTAGGGTATTTAACTAAGTCCAACATGAAGATGCTGTTGAAACAACGGATAGGAATCCATAATACTTTGAAGAGTAAAAGCAAAGGGTCTCTTCCATCCTCTCGCCGGAGAGGTCTGTTTGGTTAATGATTTTACTGAAATTACAACTTTAATTTTTTTTAATATAATAAATAATATATAAAAATATTAAAATAAAAATATTAGTATCTATGATACCGCTGCTGAAATGGCCAGTATTCATGGAAAAGTTTGCAATGTAATTCAATGTAGGTGATACCAGTATTGAACAAATAATGTACAAAATAATTAACAGTGATAAAAAATATTCAAATTTACGCGTCAAATTTTCAGTCCAACTTAAATATATTATACCATAATTGGGTGAAAGTACCTTACTGTATTTTGAATAGTAAAATGTACAAGTTTCGTTCTTATATTAAGCGTTAGAATTTTCGGGTTGTGATGAACTTTAATTATTTTAAATGGTCAGACAAATTAGTCAGATGACTAATCAAAACTGCATATTTATAGCTTTATATTAATTCACTATAAAAGAGCGCTTAACAACATTCCACTCACACTGATACGTATATATAGGACAATCAAGAAATAGTGCACAACGCAGTGACACCAGTAAAATATAAAGAAGAGAGATGGTATTTAAAGTTAGAACATAGAAAATAAATTAATAAGATTATGTACACTTGAATTAGTTAGAGTCATAAATTATATATATATATATATATAATTTATGCATATCTTTAGTAATTACAAGTTTGAAAGATGGTAATACCAGAAGAACCGGTGTTGGCGCTCAGAGTGTACCATAATGTATTAGAATAAGTTATCTAAGTCCAAACAATCAGCCACTTACAATTAGACTCCAATATTTTATAGATTTATTATAGGTCATGAATTAATAAAATACGTCAAAAAATTTGCAGTACTTTAAAGTTGGCACCTGGTTTGATCAACTACTGGACATTTGTGATATTTGATGAATCACTTTCTTAGCAATTAAAAAATCTTCCATTGACTATTGTCATGCCTCTCCTAATTGTGACATATTATGGCATATCTTTAAATTTCTTTTTACATTTTTACCAGACTTTATATCGCATATAATATATAATATACAATATTGTAAATAATATGTTCTTTTTGTTAATATTACTATTAAATAGGCTCAAAGTATGATTCGTACCTTAATGGTGATATTCGAAAAGTACGTTTTGCAACAGTGATCAAATGAGAAATGTATTACAAAAGCCACGGAGTGTTAGGAATATATGTTTACATTAAGAAAATCGCATGCATAATGTATGTATGTGCAATTATATCGTACGCAATAGCCATATAAACATAAAGAGAGAAAGAGTACAATGCCATCACACGCGATCATACAGGTACGTATAAAACCGACTTGTTCGGATTTAGCGAAAGCCATAGAGACCTTGAGCATGTGTGGCCCTTACTTTAATCTTTCAAGAAAAAAAAAGCCCTCTCCTAACATCGGAAGTATTTATCATATCTCACTTAGTCTTGAAACGGATTTTGCCGCGTTAAGTCTGCTCTAAAATGTAACTAATTTCTTTGCATTTCATTATACTCTGGTGATAGTTTTTGCATATTGTGTCAACGCGCAAAAAAAAATCCTCCGTTAATATGATCAATATTCTTTTTATTTACCTAAAATTCAGGTTAATTTATTATCAAGCTTCTTTCAAGCTTTTAGTTCAATTTAATACACTATGATTTTCTTGTAGAAATATTTTTGTTTTATTAATATGTTGTGATGTTAGTAAATTATTTGTAAGAATATTATTTACTTACTTAAATTACTATCTTGTGTTATATTTATCTGAATTTATATCTTACGTTGTTCGTGATATTTTATTTTATCTTTTTTTAAAGTGATAGTCTGCATTTTCATCATGTAAGTAAAGAATATTTTGCCCCAATTCGGCTGTTGCCGAATAAAATTTACAGACAGAAGAGAATAAATTTAATTAAATATTTTTAATTTTCTTATAAATTGGTTTTCTATATTATCTCAATTATTATTCTTGTCTTTCTATCGAACGGCGGTCGGATTTTAGGCTGGCAAAGCTAAGGCGGGAAAAAAGAATCGAACGATCGAGGAGGTCCTTATATTTTTACATTGAATTTGAACAAGAATATTTAAAATGTCTACAGTATTTTCATATTAGTTAAGATGCATTAGTGGAAATTAATTAAATGTAGTTAAAATTAATTAAAGTTGTTGTTCGTACTCTTTGCGTACATATACATTTAAACAAGAAAAAATTAGTGTTAATTGATTACAAAACTTAACAAAAGGAAACTAGTTCAAAGATTTTAGCGACTATAAGTTTTTATTTCCTTTAGAAAAACGAGTCATTCTACCAATACCTAAATCTCGATGCGGAAGATAAGATGAAGATCGCTTTCATAAAGGTATTTAATATAATTTAGTCTAATGTGGCCTATGGCTGTGTTTAAGTAATACATCGATTAACTCTATCTTTGTAAAGAGAATATCTAGATCTTGAAAGCTAGATTTTTGTGATCGTAGTTTTATCTATTTATTATTTGTAAGGAAAAGTCTAGGAAAATACGAACCTTCCGATTCAGAAAAAGTGAAATGGCTACTTTCAGAATTAAGAAAATTCTTTTTTTTCTTTCTTTCATATTCTTTCTAAGAGATGGTAAAGAAGCTTGTGTTATAGCCTAACTGGCATGTAAACAGGCTACACGAGTTGTTTGTCGGAATTTCGCCACAATTCTGGAAGGACGTATGAAGCGTCGGCAATCTAGAGAAATATGTAGACAAAATATAAATAACGTTAGGGCAAGTGAAGAAATATAGATTTTCGATGCGCGATGTCTAATAGGCTTGCTAATCACCATAGCTTGTGCTACTGACATTGCAAATAGCGAAATCACTGTCGCACCAGGAATACAAATATGTAATGTTTTATTCGATCGATAGAAAAGATGGAATTATTCTCAGCTATAAAAATAAGCGCTACTATTTCTAAATCACAAATGGCACCTAAAAGATCTAGACGGTACAAGATCTTATTTCAATTCGGAACAGGCCAAAAAAGCCGAGTAGTCTCATCGTAACTTTGACAGCTGGTATTGGACAAAGTCTTACGAAGAGTATTAGAGGGTAATTCACTATCGAAGACGGGAAGATACCCTCAATCCTCATTATTGAGTCCCAAGTTTAAGATTTATTGAGCTGGTCGGTATTCTGGCTGTCACTCAACAAGCGTAGGAAGCATCTTATAGAAAGAAATGTCAGTATTACTTGCAAAACTGGTTTTACCATGCTCAAAAACAAGAATATATACAAGAATTAAATGTCTCTGCTATCAGCTGCCATTACAGAATCACAAAAAATATCTTTGTGGAAAAAAGTATAAATTTATTTATTGATTTTAAAAATGTAGCTTAACAAAGGGCCTCAACGATCATTTTGCTTATGGCGTTAATTTATATTTGAAAAAAGCATATTTCCTTCTTCAAGATTTCCATTAAATTATAATTATTTGACTTGCTGTTCACCTCTTTTAAAAATGTAATCCCATTTATTGAATTAACCTTTATCGAAAAAAAATTGAGGAAATTTCTTTATCGCAATATTGCTGAGAGGTTTAATGATCAGAAAATGATAGAATATTAAAGCTGTTTCGTTTTTAAATTAAAAAGATATAACACTTAAAAGTCGTAATTTTAATCTGACAATGAATAGTGGATAACTTTGTATATATCAGAAGTGCTTTTTAATATTTTTTAAAAATATCGTTTAAATTATTTAAAGCCCACCAATTTAAAATTCAAGAAGACAAAAAGGAATTTATGACCATAACATTTATTTTCTGATCAGTGAAGTTGATACTTTCCAAGATATGGCAAGTAGTAAGCTGAAATAATAAAAAAACTTATGAATCGTAAATACACACACACACACACACACACACACACACACACACACACACAACAACAACAACAACAACAACAACAACAACAACAACAAAAATCATTAAGCGAAGGCAAAGAAGTCCGATACTACATCTGAATGTATAGCTGTATTCAATATTTCTGAAAGATCTGGATAGATGAGTCTGCATAGTTTGTAAGTATTTTATAAATTGAAATTAAATACCCGTATGAAATTTTCTACGTTTAACAAAAAATATACTATTTTATGATATAGAGTTTTATCTTGAGAACTTAAATACTTCTATAAAAGACAACTTTATGTAAGACAATCCTCCGTCATCGTTACAAGACAATCTTGACACATTAGGAGATGAGTTTCACGATAAAATTTAGTTGAATTATTGGATTTATGTTATCCTTGATGAGGCAGAAACTTTGTAAGAAACAACTTATGTATAATTATTCGGTAATATCAATAATAAACAATAATCAACATATAACAGTTCAATCTTTTAATACTTGCTATATTGGCTGTTATCAGCGGTGTTTTTTACCTCTACTGCTGTTCAAATTCCTCTGTCCTCTGTCCTACTAGCAAAATATGGTTTTACGCATAACAGTTGTTTTACTATGAAGGTATTTCTCTAGTATTCTTACAACAAACAAATTATTCTTAAAATGATTTTTTTTATGATATAAGTTCCGCAGCAAATTTTTATTCTTTTTTCAGAAAATTCAAGCAGAAAGGCATAAGAATTTTGTGTACTCAATTCTATAGTTGACAGAAAATAGCATAGACGCTGGTTGTTTGTTTAATCAGCGCTAAAGTATCTACTAATCGCAGTTCAATTTCTAAATCAAAATCTCTACTACTATTTAAAAAATATCATTTATAAAGGAAATTGGATAAAAATACTTATAAAAAATAGTGATAAAAAAATAAAAAACGTTCTAATTTGCTGGGAATTTGAATAAACGTAGTTGCCAGATTTTTCTGGTTTTTTAATAATTTTTATGTGATCTACCATTCTATATTAGGAAAGAAATTTAAAATGTGGCTCAACCAGAATTCGTTCTCAATGTAGTCGTTTTTCAAAGTGCATGAAATATCAAGCCGCAATTTACAAGTATCCAATAATTTCAAGCAATGTATATTGTTCGAACAACAAAATCTTTTATCAGCACGTCTTAAGCTGATTATGTTAAAATATTGAAAACAGTCTTCTTTAGATGTACAGTGACATTTATTATTTTCATTGTTTCTCAAAATGTGCCGTAGGCTACGACAACTTCAGAATTACCCTGATATGCTGTATTTTTAAAGAAGACACACCTGAAAGGACTGGTTACTAGTGAAGCGTAGTATTATTAAATAAAATCAATTAGAAGACAGTTTGAAAGTCCATAAGCAAACCAGTTAAAAATTTATGTTGATTAGTACCTGATACTACTGAGGTCTCATAGATAGCAATATATACGATAGTCTATCGTACTGGGAATCAGCAAAATCAAGATCTTTCGCATGTGGCTAATGTTGGTTTTCTATTCAAACTGTGGTATAAATTTTGGCATAATTTTAATATTAGCGAAGAAAATTTCAAAGAGAAATGAAGATCCTTGGATGGATTCAAAATCAAACTGATCTGATGATCAGTAACAGACTTTGTGATTCTACTAGACACAGGTAGTTACATCAGTTAGTTGAGGAGGCATTGATAACACTTGAACCATATTTTCTGAGACTAAAAACTGTATAATGTAAAATCTAACTTTTATCTCACTTTGCTCTAGCTGTTATTTAATGACTATCAGCAAGTTACAATGTCACAAGAGCCACAGCTGAAGAGTATAACATTAACTTTTTTTGTTAAATGTTTTTGGATATTGTTCGAAGAAATTGATGCAATCTATGTTATTATAGTCTTAGTTGAATCAGTGGAGTTGTGAGAAGTTTATTAAATCGCTTTTAAATATAGCTACGCATGATGTTTGTTGAAACAAACAATACATCGTTTCTTCGACTGATAAACTTTGACTGTAAATAATACGCAAACAATTGAAGCAAAGACTAGCTTACTCAACGTGTTGCTTACGATTTAATTGAGAACATTTCAAGAACTCGTCACATTATTCTATGAAATGTTCTTATGAATAAAATGTGTATTTTGCTCGAGAAGTTGTGTAGCTTCGCATACCTTGAATAATTAATTGCACATTGGCTCCTTTCGATTTTATACTTTAATGTTGATTTTGATACTTTAGTGTTGAGCAAATTTTTGCTTTTGTTGTTTCCACAGAATGACTTGTTATAAGTTTTTGACTTACATTATGTACGATATAGTACAATGTCTCAAATAAATATTTTTGATTCTTGTCTTTAGCAATTACCGAAACTCTACAATTTTCTATTCCAATACTTTAGAATAAGAATGAGTCGCTTGTGTTGTGGAGATCATCTTGATGCTTGGCTTACCGTATAGCTGACGTGTTCCTAAGCCTCGTATATGTTTGTAATCAAACATCCAACTATGATGGGTCGCACACATGTTAATAATCACGCAAAAAAGCGTGGTTCATAATTTTTGATAAGTATTATTTTATTTTACAGTTAAATGAAAATATATTGTAACTGGTTTTTCAACTGACATATTCACAAATGTTGAATTTCATCTCAGAATAAAAATTAATAGACAATTTTATTTATTATTATAATAAATAATAATAAATAAATGTAAATAAATCAAATAAAGAATGTATAATAATAGCAATAAGTTCTGGAGAGTTTACTCTGAATGGCAGCGATTTGCAGGCTTCACGTGATTATTGGTTGGAAGTTGATTGGCAAAGGGAAAAGTCAGCAAAGACCAAAGAGAAAAAGAAAGAGAAAAAAAATCTACTATCTTTTATCAGAACTTGGTCCTTTCTCTCTTGTTTTTCAGACATTGATAATATATGATACAATATGTATAATAATAATACAATATGTGATATAATATTGATTCAGAAAGAGAGTTATAATGAGTATAGATTTACTTATTATAGTAAAACTATATTTCTTCAGATATAATCGAATGTAATGTTATGTATTTGAGCTTAGCTTATTAGACTATAAGAAACAGGGTTAAAGAGAAAAAATAAGGAAGGTAACGATTGAGTCAGAAAATTTCTTATGGTTATTAAAACTTAAAACTTACTTAAAATTACACTTGTACTAAATACTAAACAGGCGCGATTTTGTCGGTTTTTTAAAGATATTGAATTAAGTTGTTTTGGTTGATTTCTACTACTTGACGCTTAATTTTTTTCTACTTGGTGATTTTATACTTATAGAGAAAGGTACAAGTTTTTGATATTTGTGCAATAAATCATATTTATGTTTATATGCAGCGACAACTTACTTCTTTTTAGATTATAATAATAATGTACATCACATACATACTATTTGTATTAGAAATTAACAATTCGTAAATAAACTTTTCTATATTTATAAACTTAGTATGATATTTGAAATGTTTTCTTTAATTAAAAGAAGATAAAAATTAAATTATTACAGTATACAATATTGATACTTACCCCATAAACTTGTATATATTTTCGCCTTCGTTAAAACAAGGTATAAACCGTAGAGGAAACCACTATGTATAAATATTTGAGCAAAAAGATCGAGCCACATAATTTTCGGTTCGTAATCTATTCTATGCTTCATTTCTTTATCATTATTGTTTTCAATCTCTGTATAAGAGTCTTTTTTATAAGAGTACTTTGAGAAAATCAGTGGTTGACCTTTTTGTTTATTTTGTATTAAAGACATTTTTGTCTTCCTATATTTGAATAAATTATTCTCTTTCATTTCTGCTTGATGTGGTTTAAAAATTATAAGTTGTATATCCTTGTAATTATTGGATGTTTTGGTTATTAAAATTTCATAATGGTGAACAATACTTTTGGATATCAATGAAATTAATAATCACCAGCTTTCTGTAATTTAAGTAAACAGTTAAAAACATTTATTAATAGTTTATTGTTGGGTAAGATTTTTATTTGTATTATTTACTGCTTGATTATTATTTTCAAATTATTATTCTGAAATTATTTTTGTTAGCTCTTTTATGCATAATAATTTTATTTAATTTTTAAAAATATTAATCAATAAAAGCATATTTAAATTAATTACAGACTCATGACGTTTTAATTATCCTGAAAGGTAAACATTTTAAATATCGAAATTAATTAGAATTTATCTCTATACATTTAACTTCATAAGAAACATGTTTGTGGAATATTTTTAACTTGTATTTAAGAATGAATAGCAAAGTTAATATTTTCAATTTATTATAATATATGATATTAATAATACTATATTATAAATTAGTTCTGCCAGTCATCGCATAATTTTAAGTGGTAACTTTATTGTGTGTTGTTTCTAACAGTAGTTGTTATAATGTACCTCTTTTCAACAATACTGTAGTACACTCTTATTTTGATCTTTTTTTAAATTATTCAATAATTAACTTTTTTCATGTTCTCTTCTAATTATTACTATTTTTACTGATTATGCGTTGACACGAGAAACTATAATTTGTATTAATATATCTTTAAAAATTTAATAAATATGTAGGACATAGTACTTTTTGTTTTGTTTGTACAGAAATATACATTTAATATTGCCTTAAGTACACTTCGTGAAATTTATATAAGTTGCAGTTTTCTCCTTATTAGCTTTTATGAAATTACTTAAAATTAATTTTTTTATTCGCTCAAAGGAAGCTCTGTAAGGAAATTTTTGAACAGTATTATTATGGCAAAAATATATTTTAATAAATGTTTTCATTCGTTAATAACACTTAAATTTGAAATTGTCAATCAAGCATCATACAGATGTATATTCAATTCTGATAAAATAAAATGAATGCAGTATCTAAAAAATTGTACAAAGTTTTAATTCATACGAAAATAATGTTATGCAATTATTTGGTACATTTATGATATAAGATATTATAATTATTTGTACGTAACAAAAAATTATATTTATTTTATATATGTTCTGACTGTTGATCACGCTAACTTGAGACATTAAGTAACTCAAATATAAAGTGTAAACTTGAAATCATTTATACAGTCAATTAGATTCGATATTACATTTATTATTCCATTGCATGAAACGTATCTCCATGACTAAATATCTCTTGATTATACATATAATTAAGGCTAATAACGATACGCTAACAGCCTCGAAAACAATAACTTCGATGACCATCTTGTTTTTCGCTAAATTATTGTAAACCCTACTAGGCTGTCTGGACTCTTCCTGACTTTTCTGCTGATTCGGTTTTAACTTAATATTCTGTTAACTTAACTTTGGATTTGGCGCAAGAATCCAATCTTTGATATATTTTATAATACAAGACTGTTCGTTTGTTCAACGTTACTTTTTTATTTGCATTGCGTTTAAAATTTTTTTATGTTCATATTTACGATCACTTCGCTTAATATGCGTATGCTACTTTTTCCAAAGTAAAGATTGCATATGAGTCAGAACTAAAGTTGTGATCAAATAATCTATAAAAAATGTAGGCATAACAATAAAATAAAATAAGCAAAACCAGTAGAAATACAACGTATTTATTAAAAAGACTAAACAGTAATTAGACATCGATTTAAAACAATAGAATGAATAAACGTTTAAATAACTCGAAGATCAAGGTCGAAAGTTTTTTATGATTGTTTCTTAATATATATTCAGATATATATTTACTATAATTTCTTATGTTGTAATCGTTCTTACACGAGGTTCTTTGCAGGTGCCTTGTGGTTTGTACATAAGTAAGATTTAGTTCACATCAACCGTTGCATAAATCTTAAGTTAAAATAAGTTACTTTTACAATTTTAACTCGCTTAAAAAGTCGGTACCCTTACACCATAATAAGTTATGATATTGAGAATGTGAAAAATGTTTTTTAAATATAAATGTAGAATACCATAATTTAAAAATAGTGATCATTTGCGTCGATTACCCTAGTGTAGTGTAACTGACGAATTCATAATCGTTATCAGGTGATAAATATATTTTTACGTTCAACTGCGTCATATTATGGGCTAGGATTTCAATAGATAATCTATGGATATCTCCATTTACCTTGTCTAGTAACCGTGCATGTCCTTCTTGCCTTTGTTGCGTGGTCAACACATAACGTGGTGGAAAATTTCGTTTTTCTGCATCCTATTAAAAGTAAAGTACTGATTATAGTTGAAAGAAAATTATTGATTCACATTATGCAGCCATTCTTGTCGTAGTACAAAGAAGTCTAGCATGGTATCATTTTCTATGAAATATCTGTTTTTCTTTTTATAGTTTTAATGAATTAATTGTGTTATTATTTCTTTAGCTTTGTTAATGTGTCACTTCATCTTGCTAAAAATAAAATCAGAAAGAGATATCTATGCTTAACTAAATATAATGGAATTACAAAGATCTTCTGCAATTTTTTAATAAACCAATCGGGAAATGTTGAATTTACAGAGATATTATGCATTTTATTTATTACAAGTTAAATTAGTTTATGTATTAAAAATCATAAATGCATCCTTTAGAAATTATGATATTTCTACAAACTTAAGGTTTACAACAATCTCGGAACGAATATGTTTCTTATATCCGGAAAGATACTATCCTATTTTCCTTTCATCAAGGTATCATTCTAGGCACCTACCCTCACTTAAAATGCCAATTTAATTTACATTAATTGTTCTTCAAGTCTCCTTATTTCTAAAATTATTTCTTCAATATGTTACTTTTTTCGTATATGAATATAGTCGCAGTTGCAGCGTAATACCTTGAATTACCATTGAATATTATTAAATTTAGTATAATTGCGTGTTAATGTCGTATACGAACTACAATGAAAGTATAATAACTGTATATAAAAGCTGCACGTAATATTGTTATTATATTTAATAATGCATCCATATGAGATGGATATGAGATCCTTTGCTTTCAACTAGAATTTCTGAAGAGACTGAAGGTCTTAATGCAACTTCTAAGTCTACATAGTTTCTCATGTTTTTTGAAAATAAGAGATGTGCGTTATATGTACAAGATCTCTTTCGTAGGATATGCAAAGTTCTCGAGATTGAAAAATTGATGCAGATTTAGTACATATGCGATTGCAATGAAATTAAACTGTCTATCGTTAATTTCGATTACTTGGGATTACTTTTATGATGCATGCAACGATTTATATGTGTGTATAAACATTAACGTTATGTGCATATAACATGTATATAAGTAAGTATTTCGATACTTAATTTTTATTTTTAAATTACTTAATTCTTTTCTATCGTGTTTGATATTTTGAATAGTTATAATGCGCTATACAATTGCATCCAAATTCAATTTTAAGTAAAAAATATTTAATAGAATCTAAAAAATTCTGTTAAAATAATTTTAAAATCGTTATAATTAAAACATAATTTAATACTTACAATATCTATTTCAATCCAAGTTATCCCAAAAAAAATGATTTCCAAATTAACAATTTTTCGGCAGTGGAGGTTTTTTCAAATTTATTTTTAACACATCAAGTAACCCGATAAATTTTCTGTTATTCAATTTTAATACAAGTACAGAAAGAAAAGGAACAAATACTGTTATAGACAAAAAACAGAAGACAGATTTTAAGCAACCTTTTTTATTACTATAAAAAATACGTGAAAAAAGTATAGAAGGACGAGAGAGAGAGAGAGAGTCAGACGTAGAGATAGAGAAGACTGAAAGTTATTTATTGCATTCAGATCTTCTGAAACAATCAGTATATAATCTGCAAACACTTTCAGTTGTTGTAACGTAATTAAAAGTTAAAACTATACGAAAGTATAACTTTCGAATTTAGATGGCCAAAAGCATTTTAGAGACGATGTCATTCCAAAACGTTTTCATTCTTCGTATTCCTACTTTCAGTAGTGAATAAGAGTAACTTGTCACTATCATCTTCAGATATACCGAATAAACGAATAAAGTTGTGCAATTAAAAACTGAACAGATATTATTCTGCGCTGTGAATGAGTGCGCATTTATTCACGACTGACTTAGTTATTTCACTCTAGAAAGGGTGTGCGATTGGAAAAGAAAAGTCATGTTTTATAGAAGATGAAATTGATTGTCTGAGCAAGGCGAAATAAGTTTTCCACTTATGGCTTAGTATTTTTATATTATACAGTAATTTATACATATCTATAGTTTTAACAGTTTTCGTTGAAAATATCATTTTCATGTGGATAATTATTCGACATACGTAATGTGATTCAACACAAAATCAACATTACACTATTTTTTTAAAGACTTATACGTCATATACAATATTAAATTTATGTATATAAATTTCATCAAATGTTTCTATTTTGAGGAAAGTAAACGATAAATTTCATTGAATATTTAATCGATCAATGTATCTTCAACGTAGTTTTCAAAAATTATTACATAAATATTTGTTAAAATTATTCAAATATACTTGGTGATTAGAGACCTAATATCAACTAAATCATTATGATTATTTTTATTTTCATATTCTAGCTATTAAATAATATCATCTATTCAGAAATATTTTTGTACGATTCTCTGCAATATAAAGAAATCTTGAGAATATAAAAGATTCTTCAGTCTCCTCGATATTGGCTTCTTTATCTTTCGAATATTCTTTTAACAGAAAAAAATATTTCCAACACATTTTAATAATTTCATAATTTTATAAGGATAATTCAAACATTTACCTGTTACGTACAGTGATTAATGAATAACAAATAAAAAAATATAATAAAATTATTATTTATTTTTTACACGTCATTGTAGCAGTTTAGCGCGCGCACACACACACAAAAACATGCGCGCCCGCGCGCGCGCATTTTATCAAGTATAAGAAATATTTATCTTAGTAAATTATAATACTTAATAATTATGATAATAAGGCGAAAAAAAGAAGAAGAAAAATGAGAATTCAAGCATAAGTAAAAATCGTGATGACTAATGTGCATCGAGTAGAAAGAAAGGATAATAATAATTATATCCAACAAAAGTGTATAACAATATTTTAATATCCAATTAAACGAATTAGAATATGAAACGAAGTTTCGTAGCTTACAAAAACATTTGATCTATTTAATGAATATCGATTTTTATAAATTTATCCGATTATTTGTAGTTGACATAAAATACATGAAAAAGTGTAAAGCTCTTAAAATTCTTTAGCAACAAAATTGAAATTTGCGATAAATCAATTTATTTTAGTAATTTTGTCGTCGTGAAGAATATTGCAATTAATACTTTAGATTTTGAATTAGTCTACCTTTCTACATTAATAAAATATTACCTTATGTACCATTGTATATATTAATTGTATTATATATCCTTATAAACTATTTTAGTACATTTTGAATATATTAATTAATATAATTATTAGGAATTAATATAACTATTATCTTACAAAATTTTCCACGAATTTTTTTTAGATACATGTGTTATATCTCTTATTAAGACTTCATTAATTATTTCATTAATTAATCAAAGTTAAAAATTGAATTTTTGATGTGTGTGTGTGTGTGTGCGCGCGCGCGCGCGCGCGCGTGTTAGTAATTATAAAAAGATGATTTGGACTTTTTTAATTGAATATATTTATATTATTATTATGAATACTTTTATATAAAGCATATAATACTTTGTATTAAGATTGCTAATTATCCTAATTAATTTAGATACATAAACCATGACTGTTTTAATACAATTAATATTATTTTCTAACTACAATTAATAAACAGTTGGAAATATTATTTATTTAAAATTTTGAATATGTTATTTCATTTCAAAAATACCTACATAAAAGATTAATATACAGTAATAACTAGAAAAGAACCTAATACGTCTATTTACTTAAGTTAATTTATTTATTTAGTTTTAATAAGTGTAGTATATGCTTCTAAGAATTAGTTTCTTATTACAAATAATTTTATGAAATGTTTTATTACTGCGGAATTAAAAATTCAAGATGCAATTATAAATAAGCAGTATACGACAAATGATAAAATTGAAGTGTAATTATTTTAACATTAGAAACACATGCACTATAATTTAAAAAATACAAATAAATAATGAAAAACGAACCTCTCTTGAGTTAAACAGAATAATTGAACTATCGATGAATAAAGCTGAAAGTTATAAGTCAGCAGAAATGAGGTGAAATACACTGTAGATTTGTAAGATAAAGCGTAGTTGTATGTATTATTAGCAGTGTAATCTAAAATTCTGAACTTAATTACTGCTTCTTACAAGCTGTATATGTCTTTCGTTGACCGTTCTACCTTTCCGGTTGACTGTTACAACGTAATACTTATAATGAAACTAAGTACGTTCTATTCCGTAAGCTTTACATTTGAAAATATGGACAAATTTAAGCGAATTAATGCGGATCACGTTAAGGTTTTCACAAATGTATGTGTATTTTCGATGCTGCCTGAAGGCGTGACGCGCCTGTACTGCCGTAGGATTGAGTCATGACGAAACTACATTTTGCTTGTATGCCGCTGATTGTACGAACTGTCGTATCGCGACAAAATCGACTACTAACTACCGAATGATTAAAGTTGAGCTCTACGAAATAATCTCATTATCTGTGTCAGATCACTTGCAAGTTTTGTAATTCTCTACAATATTATAATTTACAATGTACGTATTTATATTTATACGTACATATGACATGTACATATGTATAGTCTTGTAATTGCAATGTGTAAATACTTTCGTAAATATGATTACATAAAAGAAATACTTAGAAACCTAAAATTATGGATTTGATGTTTTCAGTTGATACCATCTGAATAATAGATTTCATCGTGGTTATCTATTATCTACGATGAGAGTACGTATATATCTAGAGCACATTAATTATTTTCTGTCACTTTTGAAGATCATACTTTTACCTGATAAATACTTTCATGGTATACTATTGAAATTCTTACTATTACACTCTGATGTATAATCTAATGAAAATTATTTAAAGTCCTTATTTATGATATACTATTGAATTACTAAATTAACTCATCGTGTTTCTTTTGTAATCTTGCAAATATAAATGAAATTGTATCTATCTGTATTTCCCACGCAAACTGACTTTAGATAAAATGAAGCTATCGCCAGAACATGATATTATAAACCACATCCGGCAACTATTTTGCTTAACACATGCTTCAGAAATAAAAAAATAAACTAAATAAAATTACGTTCTAAATGCGAAAATATTTAAAGAAAGTTATGAATAAAAGTTACGAGTGGAAATATGCGCTATGTATATTCGTACATATAACTTCCATATTAAAATACCAACGAATGAATAAAATTACATACTTTAATTGAATGAGTGCTAGTTTAAGAATGAGATAAATAATTTATATTGTAGAAATTTATTTTAATTCAAGATTTAAGCACATTTAAAAAGACATCTCATGGATAATATATAGAATGTTAAATATTTACCGTTATATTATGTATATTACTTTTTCGATATATAAAAACAAAGTAAACACGAATAAGTGTGAGCCTATATAAAATATGAGGGGGAAAAAAATTATAAATATCTTATTAACAAATATTATAAAATATAAGAAGAAATCTATTAATAAATGATAGATTCTTTGTGTACGAATTATTAAAAACAAGATCTTTCAAGTTTTCAAACCACTTTCTTAAAGCTTTTGTATCAATCTTTTTAAAGCGTAAAATAATTGTTGGGTCAGGCGCCATTAATGACAATTAATGACATAATTTCTAGTAATAGTATACGTACTGTATAGTGATGTACGTACTATATAACGTAACATTTTAATTTTAGTGCGTTAAAAATTATTATTTATATTTATATTTTCATATTATATAATTTAAATAAGGAACCAGGAATATTTTTAATATCGCCGTTGTTCTGCATATTTTACTTAATATGTGATACGCAGATTTTTTCGCTATTGTCAACTGCAGATGAATAAATACTCTTTTCTTATAAATTAATAAAATACATTAAATAAAAATTCATTTACCTCACTCAGTGTAATTATATGTATCATGTAGTCTGAAATGAATTGAATCTTAATAATTATTTTGAAATGTTGTTATTAAAATCATTATTTTCGTCCTAGGAAGTGCCTTATTGTCATATTGATTATTATTATCCGGTTAATATGATAAATCAATTATATCAAAGATGAAAGCTCATAAGAAAATTTTTTTGGCAATCCCTAATTTCTTTATTGAATAAGAAAAAAAAAACTATACTTTAGCGAATGCAATCTATTTATTCTTGGTATAATTGTTTGCATAAATGCATTTAGAGATAGAGTTTTATCGAATTTTGATAGTATTATAATATGCATTGTTTGAAAAAATATTTAATATCAAGAGGCTTTAAATATGAGCTGGTCGCATCAATTATATACGTTTTTACACTTTTTCACAGTGTTAATAGTACCAAAGAAAGTTCGTGAGTTAAATGCCAGGAATTAAATATTTTAATAAAATTAATTTTTCTAAATAAAATAAAGAATAAAAATGAAATTATAATTTGTATTAAAAAAGTTTAAAGCAAAAAGAAAATATATATTCTGAAACAGCATATTCTGTAACAGTTTTAGACGTTTATCGAACTATTTCTTTATAGTTAATGAATTATTTCTTCAGTATGCGAAAACTTTGTGCCAGACAAGTCTAAGACCTTTTTCATGTGTTTAAAAAATTATATCTTTTTATACTCGTCTTTTTTGTATACTTCAGATTTTTGATCCTTATAACGTTAACGGGGACTATTTCGATGATCAATGCGAATAATATTTTATCATTAAAGCAGTTGACATTTAGCTTATGATATTTATTTTATATTCTTAAGTTGACTTTGAAAAGTGAAGAGCGATTTTTCTTATTTTTTATGTAAATTTAAAAGATTAAAAAATTAAAAAATGATTCAGGCATTTATTATAAAAACATTAAAATCATATTGAACACGATTTCCAGCTAATCGAAATTTGTTAAATTAATACTTTTTTTATAACTGAAAATATGTATTATGATAGTGATTTATCTTATCTAAATAAATAATTTGTTTACATATCTTAAGTTCACCGAAAAATCTAGTGAATAATATGTTACTTTTTATGAAAAAATTATATAAAGGGAGCACGAATAAATTTTTATTTATCAGAAACTAAATTATTACCAGCAAAAGAATAATATATATACAATCTCTTTGAGGTTATAATTTTTTATTATTTGAGTGGTATGATATAATATATTTTAGATATCGAGTTTAATTAAGTTAATAAATTATCAGTAATATTTCATAATCAAAGACTTTCATCAAATTATAAAACTATTTTTATAAAAAATATTAAAAAATATCTTTTTATTAAAATAAAAAAAAAAAAAAAAAAAAAAAAAAAAAAAAAAAAAAAAAAAAAAGCTTTAGTTAATTCTTCGAGTAACAATTTTAAACTCTGATCGAATAATGTAATCAATTTCTTTACAAGTACAGAGATAATGAGATAAACGCAGTATGCCAAAAAAAAATCACTTAGTGCAATGACGTTAATCAATTTCTCCATTGATTCGATAGTTTCAAGAATTTGTCGTAAATAATATATTTTTCACAAATAATAATTAATTATTTTTCTACGTAATAACACATTATTATAGCAATTTTATCGGTGACGATACTTTCTTTAAATTACAATGATTCTTAATTTTTCGAGTCATTATTATTTCTTTTATATTGCCTAATATATTCATTATTAGAATAATAAAAAAAGATAATATTGAAAAAAAAGTCTGAACTTTTTTCTTACCAAATCGATTAAGAATATGAAATTTTTATAAAACCTAGTAAAACCTAGTAAACACAGACACATTTATGATTTATATAATGAATTTTTTATTGTTAAAATAAACTTTTGACGAATGAGAAGAAGATATTTAAAAATTCAATATTTCTCGAGTTTGAAACGTTAATATTATTACAAATGCAAAAATATAAGAGTAACTACGTCAACGACGTCACTATTTCTTTCCCTTTTTTTAAATAATATAAATATTGTATTATGAAATTTTAAATATAATTTCACTTATGTATTACATGTATTGTCTTTAAATACGTAAAATGGTGGGACGGCCCGGAACGCATATTCAGTAGAATACTTTATAAAATGATGCGTATGTTAGATAAGTGGGTTCATTGGCTTCTAAGTTAAAAAAGAACGTATGACCATCAAAACAAAGGAATGCACATATCAGATAACGCACGTTATTCGCTTCTAGAACCAGAACGTATACTCAGCGAAAGGCACTGGTGGTGCGAGTAAATACGGAAGCTATAAAATAACACCCATCAGATTTTGATGCTTTTTCCGCCAGGGACTTGTCTCGTTTAGCTTTCGCAGTTTGCCATTCGATCTGTTATTAACAGTATCAGTCATCCGATCCGATTGCATGCTGCCACCAGAATATATCACGAATCTCGTGGTATGATTAAATCATTACTTTCAACGCTATTGTTTTTAATCTTGAACTATATTCCCCGTGACTCTAACGCTTGTATTCTACGCGAATAAGCAAACAAACCATATAAAAGGCTTTCTGACACCCTTTGTGATGTTTTCGTTCCAAGATAAAAAAATTTCTTCGGTGACATCTAGCCTGTCATGCATTTTTCAAAACTTCTACCGACAGGAAAGATATCTAAAACTGTCAACTACGTTTTTACAATTGCTTTAAATTAAGGATAAATAACTTTCCTCTCACAATAAGAGTATTAAAAAGTACGTTGACCACGTAATTACTAATAAAAAATGTAGAAGAGCTATTCATGAATGCAGGCAGGTCTGTGAAACAAACCTTAGTTTAAAAGTCATTAAATGAAAATTTTAATAAGAATTGAAAAAATATCAATACAATAAAAGGAAAGTCTTCTTAAATGACTTTTTTAATTCTAAGCGTGACGATAACTAGTAAATAGAAAATAAAAGTAAAAATAAATACCCATAAGCCATTTCTATCATCAGAAAACTACAACTTTACAATGACAAGGCTTTATGTCAGCTGTTGACAGCCGAGATAACCATATAATAATTAAAAACTCTCGTTTTTTACGCGTATCACACGTGTAAGTACGTTTAACAATAAGTATACAAGTATTTAAAAATACATCAATTTAGTACAATGTAACTGTACTAAACAAAGATTGAAGATTGCATTTTTATTCTATTGTCGTGACTTGTACCCTTTTCGAATTTGGAAATGTTTCATCGCTGAAACATTTTTCTCACAAGTCATCCTGTATTTTTTTATAATTAGTCACTGTCTTAAAAATTGGCCTTAATAGTGTTAATTACTTCGTAGGTATCATTCAGTATTTTCATAATTATGCGTATGCAGTCATTTTTAATAAATGATCGAATTGTAGGATATTGTATTATGTTCGTTTGGTAGTTGATATGCATTATGCTCCTTTTTCTTACTTTCGCTAATGTGAATGCATATGCTACATCATGAAACTGTTATTACTCTGAATTAAAAATTTGGTATGATCTATCCATATAGATTTAAGCTCCTGCTTGATTTCGTATAGCAATGCCTGTATTTAGACGATAACAGCGCTTCTAAAACCCTGCAATATCTTTAAATGACATTTATATTTTGCTACAGGCTTAACATAAATCAATGTTCAGGGCTTCCATTTTATGTGCAACATTAAACAGGAAACTCTCATGAGCTTTATCCAAGGACAAAGTCTTGTAACTTGTTTCTCAGAAACAGTTTCCTCTAAAATAAGTAGAAATAAGAGAAAAAAACATCTAGCATCGTTGGACTATTTTATATTTCAAGTTTTTTGTATTTATTTGGTAGACTTTACGAGAAACTGATTTTTCTTTTTTTCTTTTTATAGCGCCTGGCTAGGTGCTCAGAATATATAAATAACATCTTAACCCTAACTCTTCAATCTCTAAGATGAATTAAAGTTATGGATATCGCTTTTAATGATTATCTTAGGAATTCGGACTGTGCACTTGCTTATAAAGACTCACACGATACTAATTTTTGTTATGACTCAAATTATGATCGAAACAGTTTAGTAAGCACTAATATCGCATGAAAATTTGCTCTGGTACCCAAAAGTACACAGTGGAGGTCATTCTTGATTTGCTTTAGTCATACTTTTACTGACTTCCAATTTTAGCAAACTCAAAAGGAAGCTTCAGTTTTATTTTGATTTATATACTTGACGAGTTTTATTATCATTTTTTAAAATATAGTATTTTGAGTTGATCGATCACGTGTTACATTTTTACAGGCTTCAATTCAAACCATGCCTCTGGTTTTGACTATTTGACAATTTTGTTTACCGGACATGGTTACGATCGCAGTTGTCCCGCGTCTCGCTAGGGCTACACATTTCTGCTACTTATTTATAATAATAATTTTAACTGCTGTTAGTGATCGGTTATTTTTAAATAAGCGGACACTCCTGTTTAATTTCTCTTCTGGTGGGATGTGTTACGTATGATGTGAGACTAGATGTTCTTAAGCGAACAGCCCTAGCCTCTCCTAAATCGATACCTTTGCAATATATCGCATTATTCATGCCTTCGTCTGTAAAACTTTACCTTTTCTTACGAATAGGAACACGCTCTCCCCCCTCCACTTGTCTAATTCTATTCTACCCGTGGTAAATGCTGTCTAATGGTGCATCTAATGAGATAATGAGGGTATCCGACAATACACTCATCTTAGGATGAGTGTATAAATATAGAACACCTGTGCCTTTGAAGTGAGATATATGTATTACGCGAAAAGATAGATAGATATATATATATATATATATATATATATATATAAACGATACATAATTTGCAAATGAAAATAAAACAATGAAAATAAACAAATTTGTAGCTAATTCGTTACACTGAGCACCATCGTTATTTGTACATCTTATTAATTTAACGCATGCGTACATTATTGAATCTGGTAAAATAAACATCAATAATTTATCGAAGTACGTAATATTACAGAAAAAGCATCGTGTACACAATAATTCTACAGTCACACTGAAGACACAGATTTACACAGAAGCTAAGACTAATTACTCTTAGACGCGTGTGACGCTAAAAAGCAATTATCAAATAATTTATAAATATCCAAATATACTTAATTCCAGTCTGATATTTTTTTTACAATGTACTTATATTTTCAAGTTATAATTTGTTAGTAATGTAATGTAGTCATATTAAAATTCATTAATACGGCGTTAATTGATAATTATGTTCTTTATTATGAATGTGTCCCTCTGTTCTCTATATTGTGACCAAGTGTGCCGTATTTTGGTGATATAATTGCTCTCCATAAAATGTTTAAAAATCTAGCGTGATTGCATCGCCAGATTTTCTATTGTTGTCTGAACATTGTTTGATCGAAGTAATTCATGTAGCTCATTTAACTTATGAAATATGAAACCATGAAAATTTGTTTATTGAAATATTCACTTTTGGAAATATTTATTTTACGTTCAAACGTTTTAATAGGACTAAAACATAAACGAATATTTGCGTAAAGATGACATTGATACACACGAATAGGATACGAGAAAGAGAGAATTGGATGGAAAAATATGAAACCAGCTTGCCGGATTGATGTGGCTGAGCTTTTCCGACGACGTCGTTCCCGATAGGCGCGTCCAGGCTTAGTTCCGTATGATGTAGGGGTAGGAGACGCAAGAGTCTCCTAAGGTTAGCGCTATGTTCGTCCCGAAATCAAAAGAAGAAAAAATCAGCTGCAGCAAGGAAGAGAGTTGCTGACATACCAGAAACATCGCCGCCTCTTTTAAATCTTTTAGGGCGAAAAATTAACAAAGGGATCATACGTCTTTATAAAAGCGACGAACACGAAAATTGTTGCTCGGAGTAAAGACAAAAGAAGGTCAACGTTTCCTCTATTTGAGCTAAATTGTTTTATTATAAAATCTTCTTAAGAAATATTAAATTTTAGTTATATTTACCTTTCCTTATGCTCATAAAATATGATTATATCATATTACGTCATACCATTTGCAATAAGTGAAATCATCTGTTAAATCAATAAATAAATAGATATATATGTATAAATATTACATTACATTACATTACATTACATTACATTACATTACATTACAGAATATTATATAAACCACATAGTTTTAGTCATATTTAAAAGATTTGAATACATATCTGTAAAATATAAAAATGTTTGGAATAAACGAAAAGATGTTAACGTTTTCTATTATGAGATCTAATATGACCACATTCCCTTCTATATTAATTATATTTTATTTACGCCAGAAATACAAAAGATAGTGTAAATCAAATGAGAAAGGTACATTAAAATTACGTAAGATTCTCAAAATATTGAATTACTTTGACCTGTAGAATCAATGGCAACCATATCATCTGTAACAAGCTTGAAGATGATAATATCAATTAGGTTTTAAACATAAACTTATAATTAAAAAATCGTGTAAAATATACACCGATTGATCTGCTAAGCGTTCTCACTTTTTAAACATTAATTCTGCAAAAATATATTAAAATTTTGCTTTAGTCAGCAATTTTGTTTGAGTGATGTATGCTCATATTTGCTCAACTTAAAAAAAGTTATACGTTATTTTATACGCGTAAAATGTAAATGTTTTTTTAAACTTTTCTATATTTTATTATTGTTTTATTTCAGATAACACGTAACCAGAGCTTGACTCATAATTTTTAATGATAAATGTCAAAATTATTTTTCTAAAAGAATTTACAAGTATTGAAAATTACAATTTTCAAAAATTAACATATATAAATTTTGATAAAGAACATAAAATTTACAATAAATTTTTACGAGACTGGATATAATTTTAAAAGGAAAGGTATCGAACGCCACCTCTATACCTACTTTCAAAAGTAGCACTCTTCTCGTTTTTATTTTCAACAAGGTCATCTTCTCTTTGCAATCACAGAATTAATAAAAAAATTAATAAAAAATTTCTGTCGTTTACTAATATTTATAATAAATATTTTTACCCTTAATTTTATTAAATATATATATATATATATATATATATATATATATATATATATATATATATAAAAACAATAATGCAAAAAGTAAATAAATACTTGGAAAATTGAATCAAAGACCGGATTTTGATTATTAAATTGTAATTATTATTAAATTCTGATTATTAATTAGTATCTTACAAAAATTAAAAATTATACTTTAATAGTTTGTATAAGCTGCATTTGACTGACTCTAAATGTATTCCTCATTTGACTTTCATAATATAACTTATATTAGCTTTATATTATGAAATAAATAAAATTAATATGAATTTTTTTTAAGTGTTTACAATGATAAGAAATAGATTTCAAATTCTTCCAAAATTTGCTTATTTAAAATCTGCCATCTCGTTAAATTTTAATTCAGAATACATCTTTTTAATTTCGTTTAAACTTTTTAGTAAATATAATATGTGACTTCAATTTAACATTGAATTATGAATATTTCAATAAATATTCTGTTCGTGATAAAAAATCTCTCTTGAGAGCAAATAATTCCTTTCGGTTGAGAAAAATTAAAGTAATTTAAATAATATCGATTTTAAAATAAATCAATTTATATTAATTAAGTTGTAATTTTAAATAATTAGAATTACGTAGAGATGAATTATTCTTTCTATACAATGAAAACTTTTATTGTATAATTTAACCGATACATCGAGCGTTCAACATAATAAATAATAATATTTATTGTGAACATTTTGCACATTCAAACAATATATTTTCTAATTAGGAAGGGTGCTCAGTAATTATACGTGATTAAGTTCTTTATCGGAATTGAAATGTAATACAACAAAATCTAGAAAATAAAAATAAAAATTAGAGCTCTGGTGTTGATGTTGAATTTTGAGCCTTGAGCCTCTTAGTTATTATATCAGCACTTTTACGTATCAGTATTTAATTTTTTAGTTTGGATAAAAACGTTTAAGATTTACTTTTGTATTTCATTGTGTTCTATTTCATTATCGATAATAGACAATAGAGATCGACAATAGCCAATCCTTAATTATTAAATATAAAGCCGGCATATTAGTATCGATGTAAAATGAATACACTTTTCTTTCTTTAATTAACACAGCGCTCAAATTTGACAATATCAAATATAAAATTTCACAACATTTAAAACAAAAAATAATTAATTATTGTAACAGCTTATTTTATTATATGTATATTAACGCTTTGTTAAGTAAACTTCATATGATTCAGTGAATTAAGAAAATTTATGCTCAATTAGTTCCTCGGGTCAGCAGTATCAAAGTAATTATTCTAAGGCACATACTTACGCTTTTAATTAAAATTAATTAACATTTTTCTCGGTATGTTTTTCTCCTTTTTATATATAGATTCATATTAAATAATTATAAATAGTCAATTTATTGAACATCCTACTTGCGTCTTTTCTTATTTGTGTAACTAGAGTTTATTTTTTTATCTCTTTGAAGATCTACTTTTCACGAATGTTATCAAAATGTTTTAATGCTATAAAATTTATTATAAATTATTTACTTGACAAATGTAGGTGCTACAATGAAATGTACAAAGAATAATGAAGTAAAGAATGCAAGTGCAAAATTTGAATTTAATCAGTTTTGATTCAATCAAATTTACCTAAATTTATTTATACCCCTTCAGAAGAAAGAATTTACATAAAATTAATGAATGCTTTTAACTATTTTAACCATATTTTCCAGTTTTGTAAAACTAATTGATAGAAAAAATTTTAATTCAAAGACTTAAAAAATGCTTATTAAAATTTAAGCATTCTCTTGTAAATGAAAGAGAGCCGTACTTTCTAAACCTTTTGATAGTTTGAACGTATTTTAGAAATGTAATAAAAATAATAACGTATAATTTTAAAAGTCTACGCGGTTCTTCTATCCAAGCTTAATTTTTTATACGCTGTGCCTGCAACTATGCCAGCATGTTAATTTGAAATAAAAAAAATTTGTCCTCTTAAATTTTTTTTCTCACAGATCCTAATTTTATTTGTGGATTGTTAATAAAAATATTCCGTATCTGTATTTGTATGAATGCATCTATTTAATTATTACATACAGCTAATTACCAATTAAATGTAATAATAATAATAATAATAATAATAATAATAATAATAATAATAATAATAATAATAATAATAATAATACTCATTGTAAAATTATTTCCTCCATATCTAAGGGATGATTAAAATAAATAATTATTAAATTTTAATCTTCAATTGGACGGGAAAGCTATGCTTTAGAAACAAAAATACGTATTCAACAAAATTTCTTATTATACATCTTTCGTATAAAGCTTAAATTCCGCATTACAACACTTATCCGTGATAGTGTAAACCATCCTTTAGTTAATGACATGATTATGTTGCATGTTCTATATATAATACAGATGTTGCTAACGTATATATTTATTTTAAAATGGTACATACATATTATTAATAGTTCATACTTTGTATGAAACTACTGCACGAAGCTTAAGCTTAAAAAATGTAAGCAAGTTCTTTCAAGTTGTAATAATCGTCTTTAAAACATTTTTAATGTTCTTGAAAATATTTCCAAGTTCTAGAAGTAATATTTAATTTTTCTAATTATAAAATGTATTCTATAAGTTGTATAAAATTTTCAAGCTTATTAAATGTTAAGAAGAATGGCAGCATTAGAATTGTAATGTAACACGTTACTATCTCAAAGAAATAAATCTAAGCGAAGGATAAGATGAGAAATTAAAAAAGTGTTACTGTGCATGAAAACGGAACGTGGACCACGTGGTACTTTCTACTTCTCTCGACGATTAAGGTTGAAGAACGGTACTTGCTGCTGATCTTAAATACTTGGGCTCTCTCACTTGTAGAGGCAATGGTTACGCCTTAGTGCTTAGTTGGGTTGCGTGCATACGATAGTTTGTCAAAGGAAAGGCGAAATCTTGAATACCGCATACTCTACGCTAATGTCGCATTAACTGTTGCATTCATTTTTTAAAAATAAGTTTTATTTATTGCAGTTTCTCAGTATTAATAAGCTATCGTTTAAAAATGTTCGTAGTTTGTAAATGTAAATTTTTAAAGTTTGAAAATAAATTTTATGGATTTAGAAAAAAGTAGCCGAAAATAAATAAAATCTATGTTAAATGTAAAATACACGTGATCAAATAAAATTTCTTGTATTACAACTACAGCATTTGAATTACTCGCCCGTTTTCACAATTTCATTTATTTGGAAAACTTTTCCGAAGTTTTTCGAAACGAATGTACCTTTTCTTCTTCTTAACTGTGCTTTCATTTGCGATACGTGTAATAATGACAAGAATCGTTGAATTATATCATTTAAATTTGATTACTCTATTTTAGTGATATAATAGAGAGTAAGCCTCAGATATTCTTATTTCTCAAATAATGAAGTTCTCAGAAATCTGTTCGTTTCAAAGGCAATGAAACATCGTTTTTTAATTTAGAACACCTTTAGAAACTTATGCAAAGTTTTCCAGTTTCTAAAAATTGATTTCTTTTTGTAGAACAAAAATAACAATAATCGTGCTTTTTATTCATTAATGAAAATTTTCTTGCATTTACGTACACTCGTAAACTTTCGAACTCCGGTAATATAATACGAATGATTTTTAATCCTAAAAATACTCTTTCAGGAGTGTTAAATTTGCAATAATATTAAATTATTATTATTATTTTCAAATGCATTATTGTTATTATTATTATTATTATTATTATTGTTATTATTGTTATTATTAAACAATTGATTTCTCTTCAAAATATATAAATTTTTATAATAACGTGCCAAAGGCTTTCAAAACCTTTTGTAGAAAATTCCTTCCTTACTTAGCTCAAATAGCGCATCAATGTTTTTATTTAATTCTAGAATCTCAGCATCTGGAAATGTGAATCTGAGTACGTTAAAAGAAGTTACTTTTAACGATAGTTATTTCATTTTACAATTACATTCAATTATAAGTACAATAATATCATCGAACATTTTGAGTTTTGGTACATTTACTTTTTGTATTATTTTATCAAACTATGAAAAGATGAAAGTTTAAAATACCTTTCTAAGCGTAAAATATGTGAACGGCACATTATGTTTTTTCATCCGAATTAAAAATTTTCAGAATGACTACTTTAATCTTAAAATTTAATACGGACATTTCGGTTAAAAACTTTCAAGACAATTAGTTCAATAATACATAATCTATCTTTTTTAATGTAAGTATTCATTGCGTTAAGATACTTACATCGAAGATCAATGTATCTCAGATTTTCTTTTTGATAAAGGAGTTTAATTTAAGGCGTCTTGTGGAGATGTATATAATATCATCGATTTTTGTGGTTTTTAGAATACACACTATATAAAATTATATTCTGAGATAATATTTATATACACGAAGTAGATTAAAATATTTGGAGTTAATTAACTAGCTTACTATTATATATTATATAATTCATTTGTTAAAATTGATTGGTAATCATTGCTATGCGTTCTAGGCTCTGTATGCATTATAATTTTTATTCACTTTGCAATGATAATGCGAGTACAACGTAAAATCGATTTCAACAAGATCTGCTGTACATCAGTTGACCCTAAAATATTGTTTGATAATAAAATAGTATTTGAATTACTGGATTGAAATATTATTAAAGTTAAAACTATTCACTTTTGCGATGCCAGTATAATAATTAGCATCTTAAAATCGCTGATCAAATCGATTAAATGTATATAATTTAATCTAATAACTTTTAATATAAATACTCGTGATATACGAAGATCAGAATAAAATACCATTATCTAGAATATTCGTTAAAATTAGAAATAATTTTATGATATCACAAGTATCAGAAGCGTTCATTCTCATCTATTTTTTATTTTCCGTAAATTACGTATACGATATAGGTATGATTGTTTATGGTAATATTTTCATCGACCAATTAATTAAAGTCTTAAAAATTTACCAAGCACTTTTATTAAAGGTTATTTATTATTAATTATACAAATGATGTATTATTAAGAGAAAAAGATAATGGAATTATAATTACTTATTGGTAATGGGGAAAAAAATTTTTTTTTTATCGAAACGAATATTCAAATAAATAAATCATAAATTATGAATGAAATATAAATAATAATTCTCACATTATTTTCATTTCTTTATTTCTAAAATTATTAAAACTTTATTGTTTGCACATATCGTTAATTTCATCGTAAAAAGAACATAGTATAAATATTTTCTTAAAATATTGCAAAGTTATGTGTTATATTATTTTGAAAAAGAATGGCTTAAAATCCTTCAGTATTCAAAAAGAAAAAGAAAAGGAAAAAAAAAAAAAAAAAAAAAAAGGCAATGTCTTTAAATGAAAAGTACTATGAAATTGTAATTAAATATTGAGATAATCCGTACGTACTGGTGTACATAAGTCATCTTAATAAGACGGTACTTCATTTCTTTTTAAATTGTTATAACCCAGAGTCGGTGTACTATTGTAACTTAGCAAAAAAATTACTGTCTTTTAGTTAAGTTATTAAATGTTTTGAATAATTTTTTAAAGAATTCTTTTAAAGAAGAAATCCATTTTATTTTGATTTAATACTTTCGGTTTAGAACTTACGTATAAAATGTTTCACACGTGTATGCGTATATGTATATATCGGTTTTTCTCATCAGTTATAATGGGTAATAATTCAAAAAAATCAGCATTTCTAAAAATATGTTAAATATATTCTAAACCAGGATTAATTAACAGATGGATTTAAAGAAGGAGAAGGAGAAATCATTGCCTGTTCCTGTTCTTCTTGGTTTTTTCAGTGATTGAGGATGTTGGGGTGTCGGCGAAAGGCGAGAAAGGTTCATAAGTGGGACAAAGGCACGTGCATCTTGGTATTTCGTCTTGAACCGAGAGCGAGTCCGGATCAGTTTGATCATCAGTTATACGCTTAGGTGAAAACGCGCTAATACGTGATAATTACTTTTTCTATGCAAGAAAGTGTAGTTTAATAACTCTCATTTATTTTTATTATATTTTTTGAGCTTTTCGCAAAACTGAATCAAGATCTAATACAAGTAAGTCTTTTCTAATGAAAAAAATTATCAATCTTTGTAATGTGTATATAAAATCAAAGTTAATTTCCTTGGCATTGACCAATAATTTTCGTAAAACGTATCGCACCTGTAATATTTTAATTAACGAAAGAAAATAACAATTATAATATTTAATATTACATTTATAGGGAAAGCAATTAAAAATGTGTAATTTGTAAAAAGTTTCGAATTATCTAAAGTTACTATTATTTAAAGAATAAATTGCTTTTATAAGTTTGTTATACTGTTATATTATATTCATGTGTTTTATTCATACTGAGATTTTTATTTTTGTATATCGAGCTGTAAAATTGTTTGAGTTTGATGTCAAATTTAGCATACACACAAACCCATTCAACCAGCAAACGACGCGCGCGCGCGCGCGCGCACACACACACGTGTAATAAATACAGATATCCCTCATTTCTAAACCATAAAAACAAAGAAATGAATAAAAAAATCGTTAATTTAAGTAATTAATATTTTATAAGTACATGATAAAAGGTTCATCAAATTTTTACTATATTATTTCAATACTTTGTTGGTTATAAATAATTAATGTATGTGTGTGTATATATATATATATATAAAAGTGAGTAAATATAAATTTTGAAAGCGAAAATCGGTCTTAAAGATACAAAAAAAGATAATAATTAAGTTTAATTTTAAAAGCAGATTTACTTCTTTACATACTAGTTACTAAAGTGACTAAAAGCCCAAATCTTGAATATAAATAAAAATTGAATTAAATAAAAATATAATTAACTGATTTTAAAATTTAGTCTATATCCTTTAATAAATTTAATTTTTTGTCAAGTGTTTGTATATCAATTTATATTGCATCTCAAAATATTCGCAATTGATTTATATTTACACGAAAGTGTTTTGAAAAACACAATTAAACATAAATTTGTACTAACAGAAAAATTCTTGATATAATAATTTAGAAACGTTTTTCGGTTTACGAGAGTGATATTTGCACGGGTTCATCAGAGAAATGAATACAAAATATTATAACTTTTCCTCCTATTTTAATGTAAATTCTTAACGATACTATTGTTTTCTAAAAAAGGCATTTGTGAAAGAACAATTTAAAGTCAAACGGCACTAACCTTTTACTTTTTTAACCTCTTAATATAATAAAAATATACGACATTTTACGAATTCAAAGTTCTATAAATGATTTATATGAGAGAGTGTAATTTCATCAAGCTTATTCTGATAGATTGTCGATCAATTAACTAGAAAAATCAAATTAAGTAAAAAGAAAAAATTATAAACAGAGCACATAAAGTAAAACCAAACTAGAGATCCTTAGTTTTACTTAGATTTACTCAGAAATGTACTATAATATTCAGGAAACTTAATATTAGAATTAAATAAAATAGTTAAATAAAATTAAAATTAATATAATAAAGGATTATATCTGTTTTTTACTCACATTATAATTATAATCTCCTAATATAACGTAAATTACAGTAATTTTTTTTTTTTTTTTTTTTTGAAAAATCTTCTTCTAGAAGTTCTAATTAAAAAATTTATGTTTTATAAATATTTATTTCATAAATTGTTATTAAGTAAGCTCTTTTTAAATATCGTATTGCCTATAAAATAAACATGATTACGATTATTCCAAATTTGTTAATGCTCACAATACTCTAAGCATATTTGCTATACTATTTTTGCTATTAATTTCTGAATTATTTTGAGTCTCAATAAAAATAAAAATTAAAAATAATATTTAATCCGATCTTGTAACTGAATAGCATATGTTGATAGAGATGCATTTTCTAATCAATTAAAATAGAATTAAATATGCAAGTGGTAATTTACACGTGGTATAGTGAAATAAATTTTATTCTTTAGGCAAGAAAAGAAGGCTTTTCAATTGCTATTTTGTTAATTATGTATACTGAGATCATTTTATGATGATGAAGGACACAAAGAAATGTAATCAGGAAAACGTAGTGACCACAAGTACGGTAAGGAATATTTCCAACTGTATACAGTTTTTAGACCTTGAAACAATCTTAAAGCATGAGAATTGCATAATTATAATACTTAGATACGTATATAGTGTTGCAAATTTTACTGATGTTTGGAAAAAAGTAATGGTACGGATTTAATGCTAATACAAGCCTGAATTAATTAATATCATATTACAGATTTTATTATATGAATTGTATGATATTATTTATTTCATTAACATGGACACTTTATTTTATTAAAATATTTACGTAATTATTAGTAAAAATGGTATTGTTTGTGTAAAAATATAATCTTTCAGTGTTGTGTTTATAATATACTAAAGGTCGTATTTTAATACTTAAATTTTTGTGAATCTTCTTGATTTATTACAGCGATTGCTCACAGGCAATTTAAAACGACATTACCAATACATGTGAAAATATTCATAATGTCAATGCTTAAAAAAATAATGTAGCATTCAAAATTACTAAAAATTGACAATAATTAAAATTATTGTTCAAAGATAATAAAATCATTAATTTTTGAGATTCTAGTTTTTATTTTACAATATAGGATACAAATTCAAATTTTTTTAAATATCTAAATGAAATATTTGGATCGCAAGTCTTTCACTGAGTTAGAATACATTAACTATCATAAATTTCAAAATAAAATTACAATACTTAGAAAATCATATTTGAAAGCCACGTATTTATTTTATATGGTAAATATAATCAACAATTAACTCAAGCTTCAGAAGACTACAAATTTCTTTTAATTTTGAATATTTTGTTTATTAGTAAATGAAAGAAAAGTTTATCATTCAACTGTTTTTTGAAATGATGTACTTCCATAACGAAAAATACTTTTTCATTATTATTGTAAATGACAAATATAATTGCTTCAAAATTTTAATTAGTTTATTATATTCAATATTATATTTCAAAATAAAATCTGTATTTTACATCATTGACAATTATGCACTAATATTAATTGTTCTCTCAATTCTTGTACTCGTGTTCATAAATAATGTACACGAATAAATTTGACTTTAATTTCTTGTTAATGAATAATAATGTTTAATGTGAATAATATAAATATAAGTATACATGTGGGTATTATATTATATTATATTATATTATACTATATATATATATATATATATATATATATATATATATATATATATAAAATAATTTATGTGCACGTATTTATATTTTGAAATCTCAGTTCTAAATTAAAAGAAGCAATAAGACTTTATGTATTAGTGGATATATTACAAAAAATTTTTAAATAACGAATATTTTTTTTATTCATAATATATTTTTTAAAATAATATAAAATCGATTGTAGGAAATAAACGAGACTACTAAATATTCAACATTACAAATTAAATTAATATGCCATCTTGTAACAAAATTTTACTGAAAAACATTTAATTTTTATACTTTTATAGTTATTTCATAATGTAGTTATTATAATATTTATATGTAAGACTTAAACTTATCTTCATATTTTGTACTTAAACCAGCAACAATTATATTTAATGAAAATTACGCGTATTAAGTATACTTTAAAAGTATATAAATGTGTAATTTAATACTTCTAAATTTCAAAACAACTTAATAAATATTTTTCTTTAATTGAGCCCATTGAGGAGACATTGTTTTTGCATTGATTTAATGTATTCAATAAGAATTGATTTACTTATGATGCACAAAACCTTATTAAAATAATATTTTTATTGGAGTTGTTTTCAAATAATTTTTGTTATTATATATAAACTATGATACTATTAAAATAAATCTGAATAATTATGTCAGAAATATGTCCAAACTAAGAGTATCCTAATGGCAAATTTATAACTCCTGAGTATTAAGGAAACAAATTAGTAAAGTTTTACACTTATGTATTTATTACATAAATATTTTCTAATCCATATAGTACATTGGTTTTCAATTTTATTAAAGAGATTCACTTTTTAATTTATCGAAATTCTAAAATTAATAATAGTTATATTAATACTTTTCAAATTTAATCGAAGAAATTTCGAATTTGTCAACTGTTATTCAATTCATCCAAATTATAATTGAGCAAAGATTTTTGAATATCTATCATATAAATTCAATTATCATCATTATCTTTATTATTTGTATTAATTTTAACCAAATTATATTCATAATAATATTAAAAAAAAGTTTTTGTAAATTCACAAAGTATTTTTTTTTTTTTTTTTTTGTACAATCAATGAAAAATGTAATCTATAAATACATAAGCATTGACTTTAAAGGAAATAATAATGGTTATTTTAGGATTGTCAGATAATAAATATCTTTGTTGAAGGTGCATGAAGGTGCAATGATATCCTCTATTCTTTCTAGGTTTCAGGTGTATATTTTAGTTTTCTGTCAAAAGACTTAGTCTTCATATACCATGCATAATAAAGAAAATTTTATAAAAAAATGTGATGTATCTTATAAAGTCGAATACGCGACAGTTTAACGATATTTGAGGAAGAAAAAAAAAAAAAAAAAAAAAAAAAAAAAAAAAAAAAAAAAAAAGAAGAAGAAGAGTAAAGTAGTAATTACCACTTCTTGATTTTATTTTTTATTATATCCAATATCGTGAAGCTGATACCGTTCCCGCGTGTTAGCTCAACTCTACTAGTAGTAATATTGACGATTGACCTCAAAAATAATGCTGGCCTCTTTTCTACGTGCCGATCCCGTTTAACTCTCTTTTCAGCATCAATACTTTCTTCAAGTCTTTGATGCCGATGATCATCTTTTGATCTCCCTCTCTAACTCGGCTTAAATCAACTAAACATTTCTTAAAGAAAATTGCTACTTATATTCATACAATACTCGTATTTCTTATATTAATACTTTACATCGCCGTCACAAATATTATTTTAATTGAAGCTTACAAATTATATGATTTTAAAATGGATAATTCAAATTATTAATTTGAATCATATATAATAATTTTGTTACAATAATAATTTTTTGTAATTTGATTATATAGCAATAAAATATCTATGATTAAAGACTAAAACATCATGAGCTAATGATTCATTGGTGTATATATCTATATGCAATAATGATTTATGCAACTTTTATTTTAATTTAGTGTTTGCGGACTTAAAGCTCTGTAGATCGATCCGCATAGATTTTTAACTAGTATAATTCAACATGAATAATAAGTTTAACGGTTATTAAACTTATGTTGTATCTGTATAGTTTTTTTTTTTAATTTTTTTTCTTTGATTGTGTGTGTATATATCAGAGTAGTCGATTTACGTATTTTACAATTGAAAAATAAATTAATTTTTATCAATACTAATTATAACTTATATTATATTTTATGTTATACAGTAGTATATTTGTAAGGTAAAAAAATTTATAACAATCAGTTTCTTCGTTATCATTCATTTTTCTATACAATATTCAAATGTTGTCATAATTAAAAAATGTAAAAATAATGTAGAATTATCCATTATATTGCTAAATCTTATATCCGTATGTTTATTTTTGTTTCTTTTTTCTTAGTACGAAAAGAATACTTATGTTTAAAATTTATAAAAAGTGATTCCGAATAAGATAAACTATGTCGGGATAAACGTAGAAAAGAGAGTGAAAGTTGCTTTGTTGCCTGGAGGGGGAGGAGCAGTCTAAAGAGATAAGAGGGAGAGAATATAGAAAGTATCTGTATATACTGATGGAATAAATATACTGCTGAATTTTATTCGATAAATATTTGGATGGGTAAATGCAAATATAATTAAAGGCCCCCATCAATGATTGTTCTTAGTACTTTGATAAATGTGTCAGGAAGACTATAAACTAAAAAGTGAATTTAATGTATTTGAAGAAGTCAATTAACCATTTTTCTGAGAATCGTAAACAAATATTGCAACAAGGAACTCAACGATATTCAAGAAATAGTATTATTATCGAAATATAAACTTTTCTCGAAGAATCCCCAACCGAATTTTGAATAATTACCATTTTATTTGACAATTATTATCCAATAAATATATTAATGAATGCTTTGTTACAAATTTCTCTACAACCAACGTAATATATATACATATATACGCTTAATCGAAATATACTTATAGAAAAAAATGAACTAAATTTTTTAAAAGATTTTTACGCAATATTGCTCCTTATATCGTTTCACATGTGATTCGAATTCTCCAACTAATACAGAAATTTAGGAATGATATATTTACCTAACAGATTTAAAACTTACTGTGCCTTATACGAACAAGCTTTAATAATTAATTAGCATATTACAAGGTATTGAGTCATTTTGTTTAATTTGTTACATTGTACTACATATTTTTTCACTCCTGTATCATACAATTTAAAATGAGAATGATAATTTTTTCGATCCGCCATTTATTAAGTCACGTAATAAAAATACGTAAAGTGTTATTACATTTCAATAATATTATCACTTCTAAATATTTAATTTTTATTTTTTTAGTTAAATCAGTTGCAAATATTTTTACTTGCGTTTTATATTTTATTGTTTAATTTATTCATATCAATGAATAAGTTGTTTAATTGTTAATGGCTTATTAGTAGCTGCTCCTGAGTTCTTAAATGTAAAAATACGAAATATATCGTAAATGATATCTTGCAAAAGTGGCAAAAGCTTGTTAAAGCAGAAACACAAAAAGTAAGATTGAACGCAAAATTTAAAAAGAGATTGATCATTGCTTATTAGATGAGAAAGACGGTAATTACGCAAATGATAGTGAACCAAATGGTTTTATCATTAGGGAAAGAGCGTACTTTTCATACATTTGCATTACTAGTATTAACCAGTATTTTTCTAAATAGGATAACTGGCTCAGTTGTAATAACTGGCATAAACCGAATATGTTACTTATAATTTTTACACCGGCAAAAATGACGCTTATAAAGAATACTTATTATTTACGAGATTATGCTAAGTTTATGCTTACCTAGACTGGTCATACTGATAGAATCTTACTTATATCGTACCAGTATTATAACTATTCGAAGTTCCCTTACCTAATTACGGACTATTATATTTTAACGAATGAAAGCTAAATTAACTGTAAATGAAGTTAATTAAACAAATTTAATGACAAATATTATAATTCTTTTTGCTATTTCTTTTTTTTACAATATTTAATATAAATAAATAGTATAAATAATGTAATTAGGGTATTAAATATAAAATTATAATAAAACAAATAACAAATAATAACACTTTTTATTATGATAATTATTTAAAATTCCTTACTTCCAATTAAACAATTGAAAATAATATATTCAAATTGTTAAAGTTTCAGTAAAGTACCTAGCACACCAAAGTATTTATTACATGTAATAAGACAGTCATTATGTAACATTTAACTTTTAAACACCAGTTGGTACGTGTGGTAGACGACTCGTATCAACATTGCTGAGTTATAAAATAATATAAACAAGCTGCTGTACTACAAATACGCAAAAATCTAGGTTTTCTACTTTTCTCGAACTTCTCTTTTTAAATGATATAACCCTCTGAGAGCAAATGAAATGAGGAATGAGTTAGTTGTTCGAGAGACGCATCAGAAAAAGGCTCTTCGAACATCGAGTCTGTCGTCGTTGGTACAAGCGAGTAAGTGTTCGTGGTACGTAGTAAATAGAGTTCGATTAAAATGCAACACCTACGTATACTTGAATGTACTGACCTTTCCTTTTAAAAGTTAAATAGTAGCACGAAGACGAATAATGAAAACAATGAATAATTATATGTTCATGAATTTTGCTTTATGTACATCTCACTCATTAATTGTGTTTGTTAGTATATTTAATATTTAATCCATTTTTTACGAAATTTATTTTACATTTTAGAAGAATTTTATAGATAAATCTGAATTATCTCTATAATATTTAAAATCATATGAAGTATATGACACGAGTTTATCATGACAATATTTGTATAATATGTCATCCTTGTTTATAGATACTTGAATATATGCTAAGTAAAGATCTATGTGCACAGCAATTCAGATATACGGAAGATATATTATATTTTAATTTGAACCGTACAATTTTGTGGCGATTCACTGATTATCTACCAGGTGGAGACAGAGAGAGTGAGTGAGAGAGAGAGAGAGAGAGAGAGAGAGAGAGAGAGAGAGAGAGAGAGAGTGGAAGATAGGTTTGTTCTGCATACTCTTATTAAATGAGTACAGTAGATCGATCCAAAAAGAAACACCGTTATAATATGAAATGATAATTGTACACACACTTTTATTAAAAATACGTTACAGCATTTTTTATAAATTATTTTTATTTAAAAATATTTAATAACGTCCAATATTACCAGTACTTACGCAAATTTAAAGAGCTCGAGAGTCTCGCTTAATCTTTTAAACAATTGCAATAGGCTGAGAGGGAACAAATTTGCACATATTCTATATTCTATATTCTTACTATAATATCTTCATTATGTGAAATTTTCGTACAATGCTTGAGTTATAAGTACAAATTCGAGACTTTAATAAAATTGCTTTAAATGACAAATATGGAAAAGCGTAAGAGTGAGATGGCGTTAAGGAGATCTGAAATCAGAACTAAACGAAACAAGGTAGTTTAGATACAGTAAAAAAAAAGTTCGAAATTACTTCATTGAATTTTTTCTTTATTTCGGAAGCATAAGCTATACTCATAATTTTCCATGTATTTTTCTATTTTCTATTTTATATCTTTTTTTTATTTCATAGATATTTTTAACGCAGTTAACAAATCAGAAGAGATATTTAAGCATGCAGTTGATAAGCTAATGCAATGCCTACAGATTGATAATATCATTATAGATATATTTATAAGCGTTAAATACATGTACCAAATGGCTTACAGTAGGGAAATTATGGTGTACAGTAAAAATGAGAGTAATTTATTTATACTTTATATTAAAATCAATTATAAATAAAATATTTTATGGAGCATTATTAGAAATGAATTGGTATAAAAGTTATGGAAGTATAAAATAAAACGAAAAAATCTTTGGGGTCATCATCGCTGAAGAAAAATGATCGATTGTGTTTCCTCATTCGAGATTGATCAATGACTCATAGAAGAAGACTCGATCGTTCCTATAACGCTCTATTAAAAAGATGGCATCAGGTGAATTGCAAGCTGCATTTCATTCAGTTTCAGTTACCTTTCATATTTAGTGCTGTATACTATAGTATATCATTGTCGTCTATTTTTCGAATCTCCTAATTAATTTCTTTTTCTTCTAAAGCCTAATCGACGTTCACTTATGTGAGTTTTCTCTAGTGTTCTCAACATTAAGTTGATTACAACTCGATTCATCTATGTTAGGCTTGAATAAGTTTTTTTCTTTCCGTTGCATTTTCGCAACATTTTAGTCTTTCGAGTTGGATTATTATTTAAGAATAATCTTGATTTATTCTCCTTTTTAATTTTTCATTTTTTTGCAATATGAGTTATTTTTAAATCATCCGAGATCAATCTGATGATATCGTTATAATGTTCCAGACCTTTATTAATTTAAGAAAATACGGTCGGCCAACCAACGGAAAAATTGAAGCTCGATTAATGGTACTTAAAGAATGTGATATTGCGTCAGCAATCAACATAAAAATATCCTCTTCCAAAACAAAGACGGTAATAGTAGCTTTATCTATTTTTCAGATATTTCAATTGAGTTAATACAGAAGAGGTCTTCTTGGATGAATCCGCTAATTTTATCGATGCTGCAATAGCATTAAAATATCATACACCATTCGTGCGGTTAACCGGAGTCATCCGAACAAAAACCTTAGGCAAGCAACACAGCCTGCCTTCCATTGGTTTATCTTCTTAGATAAATATACGGACTGTACATCTCTCAAAGATCTATTTCAATTACTCATGGGAGATCATGAAGGTCTTTTTGATACCAAATTTCTACATTAATTTAAGTGTAGTTTATCGTAGAATATGGCTAAACTAATAACACATATTACAGTGATCCAAGAAAATTGCGTTCATTGGGTAAAATTTGTGGCAACGTACAATGACAGGAGTGGATTCCACAATTTTACAGCAAATTTTAAAAGCTTAGTTCGTTCATTGGATCTCCTTCTGACTTATTATCTATTATAAATTAATTATAAAAGTAATCAAAAGATTTGACCACTGAGACCATTGAAGTGCCAGAAGTCCTGGAATAGCCTGTTGATTGATGGAGTGATATTCTTGTTCATGTTATCATGTACAATCCTCATATTGATCATGAGAAAACGGAAAACACCTCTAAAAGAAGTATTTAATATCTTAAAATTCGGAATTTATTCGAGCGGGAGAGATTTGTTGTTTCCTTAGAAGAGATGAAATGGCTTAATTACACGATGGTAGGTAACATCCTAATTCGCAACTCTCTTCACCTATTGCTTCCATGTGTGCTCACTGTCGAAACAAATACTTCGCTACAAAACAAGCCTCACGCTACAGTCTCTAGTCAATCATTTAAAATAAGCGATACTTATTTGTAAGATACAATATGTTTTATTCTAATTGTTTATGTGCTCGTGTGATCAAGGATTGTAGCATCAAAAGAAACTGTAAAACTTGATATTTTAGAGTACCTAAAGTGCATGAAACGTGGTCAAGATCATCGCACACGATTTTTAGTAAGAGCAAAGCGTAATGTTTGAATGCAATACGGACTCTAGTGACTAGTTGGTTTGTTATTTCATTACGAAAACATGGATTAACTTACGATACTGAGAATTCGAAAAAAAAAAAAAAAAAAAAAAAAAAAAAAAAAAAAAAAAAACGAGCTATTCCTATTTGTAGACGATTTATTAATCAACTTCTTGTTTACTTAAATGCTGTAATTTAAAACTCTTAAATAATAAACGAAGGCTTTAGTGGATGTAAAACTAGAGTAAGAAGAGGAAAGAAAGTGATTATTATAAAACAGCAACGAAAGGTTGTAAGGCTGCAGTTTCTATCGTCAGTTTTTTTTCTGTTATACAAAGGTCGTAAATTATATACTTTTTTTTAATGTATATCATGCTATTTGGTATTTTTATTCTCCACTTTTGTTCACGGATATTTTCAATGCAGTTGACAATTAATGTTGAACTTGTTTAATACTTTCGCTTCTATACATATAATAATTTAGAAATTTAATGTTACATATTTAAAATGTAATTTGTGCATTAAATTTTTTTATAAATTACGTAAGTTCTCAATCATTTTAGAGCCTAATATTACAATAATATTAAATTTTTCATAAATAAAATGTTATTGATCAATATATAATAACATTAGTTTGTTTTCATTGCAATTTTAAGCTAAGAACTTTTAAATATAATATTAATAATAATTTTCCATAAAAATTTAATAATAATTATTTTTGAATATCTTCTTTATATAACATGCCTGCTGATATTATTATTACTTGTATTCACTGCTAACATTATAAGCTCTTAATTTTGATTATACTTAATTGTACCCCATACACTCACTATTCCTGTATTTTTACAAAAATTTCTTAAATTTTCGAATTTTCTTACCTATTTTCCCCTAAAGATTTTTCTAACTAGTTTGTTTTCAAAACTTTATATAAAGCAATTTTTCAAAGCACGCATATAAAACTACATTTAGGCATAAAAAGTATAGGTGTTTAATTTATTCGAAATAATTTATATTTTCAAATAAATACTTATACTTAATGAAAACTACATTTAGAGTACTGTGATTTTTTCATAATAATTTTACTATTTCAAAAAATTATTGAAATAAATTTATGTATTTTTTATACCTGTATTTATTTTAGAAACCAGTCGATAATAAAGTTTTTTACAAGAATGGTTTTTAAAATAACCTTTTAAACTATTGAACTAAATTCTTAATCTTCCTCTCAGATTCAATATTATCAGAATTGAATTTGTAAGCATCAGTATTGTGTCTATTTTTTACATTAAATTTATTATATGCAATAAAATCATTTTAAGTAATTTAATTTTTCATGAAACTTTTACAATTTCTCTATTGTTTAAAAAATATAAATAGGAATGTTTCTTTTATAAGTTTTTGCTTACAAACTTTAATTTAATCGGCTTTAGATAGCTATGTGCTGTACTGCATATGTTATTGTAATTATTTACATTAATAAATTATCTATATATTGTTTATAAAAATCGCTCTATCAAAACAGTATTTTTAATGTCTTGTTCTTTAAGGTTCCAAATCAATATGGCGCCAAACTTGTTTGGTAATTCGGCGACACTATTCTTGGAAGCTTCACAACAAGGAACCTCTCAAGAAAAGTCTTTAACTATATCAAAATCTTATGCTACTACCAAAAAACCAGATAGTAGCAAATATACCTGGGATATTGTGTGGAGGAACGTTATTGCTTTTATTTATCTACATGTGGGAGCTGTTTACGGATTTTATTTATTTTTTACCGGAACGAAATTCCTCACCTTTATTTGGTGTAAATATGCCTATTTCTTTTAGTATACCAATATTAATAATTTTATTAGAATATTATATATTTTATGATGGTCATAAAAGTTACAGAATGACAAAATAAAATTATTGTCACGCTTTAAATTAAAAATATAAACAGAAATGAAAATAAAGAATATCAAACACCGTTTCAATTCAAAATTATAAAAGTAATTTTAGTTTATATTTTTATTATTTTTGTTAATGGTGTATAGAATAACCTTATGTGTGAGAGTTTTCATTAAAGATAATTACAATATAGAATATATTTATTCAGGATGTTTTATGTAATCGTTATTATGTATAGTTCTGTATAGTAAAATTATAACGCAAATCAAATTTATTTAAGTATTTTCAAATTTAACTTAGCTCAAACGTAAGAACGTCTAACATGAATATTGTATCAGTTCATTACAATTCACGCATACAATTTCGTTCGTTAACATTTTTCGTTTCATATTCAATTTTTTTATATAACAATCTGGTATGCAATATGTGAAGCATTGTGTCGAATGCTTCATATAAATAAATTAACGATTAACATAAAATCTGAAATTTACATGTTAAAAATCATAATGTAAATTGTATTTCAAAATAAATTTACATGTCTCTTATTATTGAAAGTGTACATGTACAGATTGTACATTTGCAATGTATACAATTTTGTAAATAAATATTTCAGTCAAATATTTGTAAATGCTTTTAAGCGCCAATGAAAAGTTTGAACAAAATCAGATTCAATCCAATTTGTCGCTGACGTCACTTAATTGAAGATCGGGATCGGACAATAATTAATGATACTTTATATGATATTCAATATTATTATAATATTTAGTTTTAGTTTTTCTAAAAGTTGACTCTGTGTGTTTTAATTTACATTCAATCTTGTTGTAGCGGTGCTTATCGCGTCTATAGCTGCTGTAGGCATTACAGCAGGTGCACATAGATTATGGGCTCATAGGTCTTACAAAGCAAAATGGCCAATGAGACTGATTCTTATGATTTTCCAGACAATAGCATTTCAGGTAATTATTATGTTGAAATTCATTTTTTGAAAAAAAGCGTATTTTCTCATAACTCCAAAAAGCATATCTTAAATTTAATAAATTTTAATTTTTTTATGTTTCGCAAAACAAATTAGAGCAACTAGAGGAGTAATTAAAATTTAAATTCTGTTATGTAATCTAATGCATGTAATTCTACAAAATGTATTTTTATAATGTTTATCTTGTGATTCTTTAAAATACTCCTGGAAAAATCTAAATTACTTCAACAACATTTTTAGTAAAGTAGTTTTAAAGAAAACTATTTTAGAAAATTGCAAATGCTGTCAAGTTTCAAGTAAAATTAAAAGTAATTATTTAGTTATGAAATGTACTTACCACAAGTAATGAGGCTTAAAATAATTAAAAACTCTAATTATTGCGACCTTCAAATCTGGATTTGCAATTACTACTTTATTTCATAAAAAAAGTTAATCGTTTAAGAAGAAGTAAAAAGTTTTTAAAATTAATGTAATTTTTTATCGTAAATTAAACATTTGTCATAATATTAATTATATATTATTATAAAATTACTGCTACATTCGTTTTTAATATTCATAGAAAAATATTTTATAATTTTATGATACTTTAAACATTTATATACGTATTTGAAATATTCAACGCAAGGACAAATATATGCTAAAAAAGTACGCACATGATATTATTAATTTTATCACAACTATTTAATTATTATAATCTGGATTTAATATATCGTTCCTTCAAAATTATTCAAAGAGTTTAAATATAAAACTTAAGGATTTCAAGTTGACACAGATTATTAGTTTAATAATACGATTTATAACTATGAAACTTTATATCCGAGAACATGATTTTTCCGGTAGTCTGGAAAATTACAGATAGAAAATGGAAATCCAAAATTCAAATTCAATCACATAATTAAGAGAATAACTGAGAATTAGGTAGATTATTTTTTAAAATATTTTTTTGTTTATCGTGAGAACATACAGTATTTGTAGGCGATGGGCGCTAATATGGAGTTTTGCAAAATCGAAGGATGACATGATCGAATAATTTAAAGAATGTTGACTTCAGAAATACGTAATATTTTTAGTAGTCGTTACAAGTGAATGTGTAAGCAGTATATGTCATATTTTTGGCTCAATAAAGTCAGATAGATGCCCGTGGAACACGTTTCTTAGTTATTGGATAATAACTAATATTAATAAAAATAAAAAAAGTAAAATCATACTTACACATATACGTGCAATTACTACATTTTAGAGTTCTCTTTTTTATTGGATTTCTGTCCATCTCACTCTCTCTCTCTCTCTCTCTCTCTCTCTCTCTCTCTCTCAATTTACATGTATTTATCTATTCCTTTCCCTTTTATTTTCTTTATCCTAGTATGCAAATAATCTTTACTTATCGGAAGCTTCTGCGTCCGTATGTTGGAAGAGCCGTACTCGAAAAGATCTTCGTTAATTTTCGTTTACAAGATAAAAAACAATTAATTTATGTTAATAATATATAAATGTTAGGTTACTTGTAATTATGTTATTACAGTCGAGCTCTTTACATCGAACTGCTGATATTTCATTTTGCGAAGAATTATAAGTTTTCTCTTCGCACAGCTCACCGCTTTCCACATTTGATATTTAGTTTTGTTATCCTAGTGTCCTGTCATAGGTTGTTGTAACCATGTTATTATTGCCTTACGACATCCAATGTTAAATACAGCACGAGTGAATTGACGAAGGCGAAAGATTATTTCACATAAAGTTATATGTTTTATATTTAATTATTCCAATCTAAAATGTTACTTGGAATAAGTTACATAAAATTTATTTACTGATATTATTTACTGAAAATTTATTTACTGATATTATTTACTGAAAATTTATTTACTGATATTATTTACTGAAAATTTATTTACTGATATTATTTACTGAAAATTTATTTACTGATATTATTTACTGAAAATTTATTTACTGATATTATTTACTGAAAATTTATTTACTGATATTATTTACTGAAAATTTATTTACTGATATTATTTACTGAAAATTTATTTACTGATATTATTTACTGAAAATTTATTTACTGATATTATTTACTGAAAATTTATTTACTGATATTATTTACTGAAAATTTATTTACTGATATTATTTACTGAAATTTATTTACTGATATTATTTACTGAAAATTTATTTACTGATATTATTTACTGAAATTTATTCTGATATTGATATTACTGAAAATTTATTTACTGATATTATTTACTGAAAATTTATTTACTGATATTATTTACTGAAAATTTATTTACTGATATTATTTACTGAAAATTTATTTACTGATATTATTTACTGAAAATTTATTGATACATAATTTTTTAAATATAAATAAAAATTGATGTATATACAGTTAGAACAAATTTTCGAACTAAATAATCATTTAACACATGATCCGAAATATAATTTTATGCAATGTTGTTTATAACATTGATGGGTTCGTTTATTAGTTTTATAAGATCTATTGAAAACTTTTCATTAGCGCCTGCAAAAAGTATAACATAATACGTTCAAATACAAAAAGAGTTCTATTAGAGTAAGTTATATTTCGAAAGTGTTCCAATTAAAAAAAATATGAACAACAATTTCAAATTGGAGTACAATAAATTTTTCAGGAATATTAATTGGTTCAGCGGCTAAATTATTACACTAAGCCTTTAAAAGTAGAAGAGAGAGATAGAGAAAGAATGGAATAGATAAATAGTGATAGCTTGATAGAAACAATGAGGGGCGGGGGGGGGGGAGAATAGTAAAAGCGTGAATAATAATGGTATTTCTGTTTTTTTCTTCCTGTTCTTTGAAACAAAAATCATTTTTTCAATATGTTCATCTATGTAAGAAAATTATAAGCCAAACAAAGTAAAAAATAATTTGTTTCTAGAATATATGAAAGAATGATAAGTCTACATAAATAATATATAGAAAAATATATAATTTTAAATTATGTTAATTCATCGTGATTATTTGGTATAATTAATATCGATAATAATACTAATTTTATATAAACAAGAAATTATAAAAAATGACATTCAGTATTAGCATAGCTAATGAAAACTAGTATTCGCAAAAGAACTGATCAAAGGTTCTATGGTTGAATATAGTAGACGGCATAATAAGATAACACTCTTTTATAACATTAATCTAACGATACGATCTCTAAAAATTGATGATAAGAATAAAAACTTGAAGTAAAATAAAAACTAGTTATTTTGCAACAATTAACTCTAATACTTAATTTTTGTTCCAATTTTTTAAAGGCAATAATTTGGTTAAGTTAACTACTTCTGAACATTTAATAACACAGCCATCAAGCATGTCACTTATTTATGTATGTAATTCTTCTGATTTATCAGAGGATAAATTTCCACTTTGAAATTGTGATGAGTCGTGAAGTGAGCGATATAATTGAGCAACTTAGCAAATATATTTTTTCTGCTCTCTATCATATCAGTTAATTTGATTTTAATTAAGCCATTAAATGATATTATTTACATTTAAAATTGAATCGCTTAATTCGGCTTTTCTTAATTGTAAATTCAAGCTTACTTTCAATTCTTCACAAAATTTGTAGTTATATATTATTTTATTCAATTTTAGAAAAATGAAAAAAGTAATGGACTTTTTACTATGCGAGATTTTACGAAGTTTAGGCATTTTATTTGTTCAACTGACGTCATAGTGCTAATATAGCCAACATCCTTAGTCTTTTAAATATTTTCTGTACAGTTTTATTCGAACTAACATATATTCGAACAGATTTTTCAGTTCTTAAATAACTAGATTCAAAATCCACGGATTTTAACTCAAAGCCATAGCTTATTAACAAAATCGCTGCTCAGTATTAGTATTTTTTTCTACAATGAGTCTCATTCTGTTTAAGTTGGATTTTCATTATTTCTTTTAGAATACTTTTAATATCGGTCTACGACGGTCTAGTAGATTTATTTACTAAACGATTATAACAATAACAAATCTCGTTATACGAGACATTATTATTAAAACACTGTTATTACGTTATACGTAACCAATTGTAATATTGTAAAGTTTTACGTACAATTTTAAAATTGTATGTAAAATTTACAGCGTTATGGAGAATAATAATTTAATTAACAGTAAATATTGGTCGATTAATGTAAATTATTGATAGGAAAATTTTACTAATACTTGAAATTCAGTATTTTTTTGCTAAATTTAAAAATTTTTAAAAAGTGAAGCGTTTGAAAGAAAATTTTTAATGTCAATATTATTCTTGAAATATAATTAGAAAGAATATCAAATTTTCGAATATTTTCATTGCGCATCATTTTAATATCTGGTTAATCTTCGTTTACAATTCATGTACTGCAGATCAATAGTTCAGTTTTCTTTAAGAATTAAGATCTAGAATTAATCAGGTATAAGAAATTCGTTCTTCGAGAAATAAAAAAGGACAATAACAGCATTACTTGATTATTAAATTCAAATAACTTTTATATCGTTATTCAGTCGTTTTTTCTATGTTAATAATGCGCCTTAGATTCTTTGACGTGAAACGTGAATCTTCTTTTCATCTTTAAGAATATTCAACATTTATATCACAATTAAAAACTTCTAAATGGCTCTACATGGGGTAAAAAATCCTGAGACAGCAATGAAAAAAAAATTTTTTTAATTAAAATTCAATTTATTTTTCAATACAATTTTCTTTAATCTAACTTATAGCGTTAATTCGTAAATTAATTTACAAACGTTCGCATTTATCTATATAAAAATTTTACTTAAAAAATGTAGTTAGCAAATCCTATCATAGATTTTCGCGCTTTTAATTACTGTAATTAAAATTCTGACGAAAAATTTGTCATTCTAATTTATAGGGGAAAAATATTGTACAATGGATTTACCATATTCTTTTAAATTAAAACGATCAGTTAATATTAATTATTAAATAATTATAAATACATACCTTGCACGTACAACGTGAAATTTTCTTAACATCCGATATTTAAATTAATCATTAACAAACTGTTTTTATTTAATTTTTAAATATTATACCAAATGCACCAATATTAAATGTGCATAATAGTACTAATTTAATATTGGTACTATTTGTAAATTATTTGTACATCGAACGATAAAAATTGTCTTAAAATTATTATTATGCTTTATTTAGAATCACCTTTTCGAATGGGTTAGAGATCACCGCGTACATCATAAATTTACAGACACAGATGCTGATCCTCACAATGCAAAAAGGGGATTTTTCTTTTCGCATATGGGCTGGCTACTTGTACGAAAACATCCTGAGGTTATTTCAAAAGGAGCTAGTGTCGATATGAGTGATCTTGAAGCAGATCCGATTGTTGTTTGGCAACGAAGGTAATTTCATTAATAAATCAATTTTTTAACAGAACTTCGTATTTTTATTTTACAAAGTACTTTAATTACTTAATAAATTAACACAAAGTATGTGTATATAGAGCGACAAAAAAATGTTAATATCCAATAAAATATACAGCAAAGGAAAAAATGATTAAAATAGGGATACAGAATAACTCATTTGTAGAGTAGTAAAATGAAATAATATACCGTTGATGATACAGCAATATTTATATCTCTTATTCAACTTACAATACTTAAAAAAAATTACAATCTTCTAAAATATTTTGTAAAATATGTACGTACAATATACATGTTATAATTTTATTATGTATTTAAACAATCGATAATTGATTCAATAATTGAATTGCAGTAAAATAATTACGATGCAATAACAGATACGTATACAAGAAATCTAAATTTAAAGAAGTATTAGAAGTAAAGCAATTATTAGAATACGATTGTTATGTAATTAGCGATTTCAAGTTTCACAGAGATTTTATAATCTCTGGACAATGTAAAACTCTGTGAATATAAAATCATATCTTTCAAATTACTTAAAATGTAAATTTGGCATCCAATGTGAAAAGTTTATTATTGCAAGGAATATTTTGTTTCATTGTCTCTTAATATTCTGAAATTATCTTACGCAGCATCTTATATACTTGTGAGCTAATATTCATATATAATTATAATTAGGCGAATAGTAGTCAATGACAGACACTAAAATTATTCTAGGTTATTAAGTTTCATTATTAATTAACAGTGTTGTGAAATATCTTTACACTTAGTGAATTAGTGATATATTTTTATATGTAATATATTTTGTAGGCTCTACATCATCTTAATGCCAGTATTCTGCTTTCTACTTCCTGCTTGGGTACCATGTTATTTTTGGGGCGAAAATGCCATGTATTCTTGGTATGCAACAATTTGCAGATATACAATGTCTTTAAATCTTACGTGGTTAGTGAATTCTGCAGCACACATTTGGGGAACAAGGCCATATGACGAGTAAGTATCGTTGTATTAGAATGTAAATAATAAACATTTTAAATAGAGCTACAATAGATACCAGTATATGATCTGTTTAACAATATAGAATCATAAATATTTTTGATGTTTTTTTCCAACATAATATTAATTCTAATAGAAAAGGAACAATTTATTATGATACAATTCTAAATAAATAATATTATGTTTAATTCTTCTCTGGGCATCTATAAAACTGGAAGAATTTTTTGTTAAGTCTGTCTTTGAGAAAAGTCTTTGCTAGTTTTAGAAAATTATGTTTTAAGATGATTTTTTCTGACGTCAATTCAGGACGTATACTCGTCAACTATTCTTGATTACTTTCTATTCGACTTATTCCTACTTCATATATCGTGCAAAAGAATAGTTGAACCCATTGCAAAGTAACAAAAGTTTACGTATGTAAGTGGTAACGAATATTGTATGAATATACATCAGAAATTTGAGAAGCGATCATTGTCCGCGTCAAGAAGTGAATGTGAATACCATTTATATTTATGTTTCAATGTAAGGGTAATAGTGTTGTGTTTTCAATTATAAGAGCAAATATCAAAGTATAATAATAATACGTCTTCACCGTTCCTCGACACAATATCACCTGTTGCTCATAATCAAATGCAAGAACAACAAGCGTTCAATACGAAAAGTCTCTTACAATATGATATTTTTGATAGTGAACTACAAAGCCTTAGAAGTATTTTTAACGAAATTTTACGAGGAATTTCAAAGAAGCAATTTGAAATTAAATAGTCAGTATGATTGCAATACAGTGAAATTTGTTAATTGTTAAACATAGTCTGTATTTACGTAATAGATACGTGATAATCAGTTTGTGAAATATAGACCGTTTCGCGACATGCGTATAAAAATAGTAACAGATTGATTCCAGTTTAGAAGCTCAAATGGCTCCTTCTATTTCAAAATATAACCAATCGCTACATCATGCCGCCAGAGCGAATGAAAAGTTTGAATATGGGATAGAAATAAACAGTCGTGAAATAGAAATACATAATGAATACGTGGCTTACAATAATTATGCCAAATGGCTTACATGGCTTACAATGTATGCCAAAATATGTCAATTAAAAAATGTAGCTGGAAATGAAAATATATCACGTAACTAGATTAAAGAATGGAAACGTAGGAAATGGTCCTAATTTTGCAATTCAGACAATAATGTATTTATTTAAGAATTGATGATTTCAAAAAACAGTAAATTTACAAATACGCCTGTACTGCCGAATGCTAAAATTATACGGCAATAATTAAACAAAATAAAATAAAGAAAAAATAGAGAAAAAATGTTGGGATGTTACAGATTAAGACAATGTAGAGACGTTATAAGATTAAAGTAACTCGGAAAATATATTATCATAGCTCCATTATTTTCACTCTAATCCTTATTACAAGGATTACTCTCATGCACGTTGGTGCGTTAAGACAAAAAGCGGACGAGCAAGTGACGTACAACAGTGCAGAGCAGGAAGAGTGGGGAGAGAGACTGCTTGCAATTGGCACGGCGTCGTTCCCGCTAAAAGAGCAAAGGAAGAGCGGTTCTGCGATTGAAGCGGTGTAGCTCTCTTAAAAGAAAAGGAAGGCGTCCCTCCGGAGAGCGAGATAAAAGCATCAGGACCGACAGGAAGCAGAGGCCTAGGTTATTGTAGCCAATAACCGGACATCGATAGATGTCATCCGCCTGCGGAATTATAAACGCGCTTTTCGTTCTCTCGATTTCTGCCGCTTCTACAGCCCCAACTGAAGAAAGAAACTGCGTTGTATTTTCTTCCCCTATCTTCCTTCTCCTGCCAAAACTCGCCAAGCCCTTCTCAGGGCGAAGGAAGTAAACGTTCAAACATAAGAACGAAATCGAAAAGGTTTCACATCGGTTGATTAAAAGAAAGCTTAGCCCTAAAGCGACTGTCATTCCTCAGCTTTATATTAGTTTTTTTAGATACCTACGATACATTAAAGAAATTAATTTACACGATTCTTTTTAACTAATTGTCAACAAAATACGTATAATATATTCTTTTTCTTATTTAAAATGATGATATCTCATTTTTACGAGATTTTTAACTGTTTGATAAATTTACCAACATACGAACTTCTTCTATTAGTAGTATTTTATTAATACATTTTTTCAAATAGCTATTCTGAGTTGAAGAGTCCACTATTTTATTCTTCTAACGAGAAAGCTTCAACAATTTAATCTTTCTATTCAAAATCTAATAATAAAGATTTTGTATATCTGAAATTTGTTATTACCAACTAAATTGATAAATAAACCATCGTCGAATTTCAAAAAGATCTGAATTTTATTTTTTAACAAAATAATAAACGAAAAATAGTTTTCTTTATAGTTTAGTTTGTTACTCTCGCCTTCCTTTCTAAGATATTTTTATACCATTACTTCTACACTATAACATTCGTATCAATGAGCAGTGTATCAAATGAAATGAATTCGGAATGACTCGATTATAAATTAAGTAGAGGTCAAAATGTTTATCACTATTGAATGAAACAAAACTCGAGTTCATGATGTTTATATTACAAAAGAGAGTCGATTGTAATAGATCATGGGTTGACATAGATAATTCACATGAAAAAAAATCGTATGGATCTTTTCTAATTCGTGTAATAACATTATTAGTAAACTATCATTCTGGTAAATTTATTACTGTAATCAATTTTAATATAAATAACTATTATTTTTTAAATTTTGAAATTTAAATATTTATTTTTAATACCAATAATAAACTAACATATGAGCATTTATTTTGAATACGGATATAAGTGACTATAGTAGTGGATCTTTATATTTATGATTCATCCCTTATTTTTTAATTAGAATAGGAATCAATTATTATCGAAAAAATGTAGAGATATTTAATATTGTATAGTATATTTTTTGTGCAATGGCAGTTCTGTGTGGAAGGAAAATGAAATGTCAACTATGCAAATGACACAACTATTCAAATTTATTATTAATATAACGATTTAAATATCCATTATTTTCTGAATAACGGTGAGGTTTCATTGGCTTGCTCGAAAATTTGATGATTTACTTGTATCGACTTTATTTGATTATACTTATTAGAAAAAAATCAAATGTTTATAGAAAAGCTAGTATCTTTTTCTAATTGAATTCTAATTGAAGAGTCAAGCTAAATAAAACTTTTAAGACTTCAAACTTTTATATGTCAAGCACTTTCTATTAATTTTTAAACTCGCGTTCTCATTTTTAAGAAAAACCTTACTAGAACCTTTAACTATATACTTAGTTTTATATAATTACTTTCATTCCTAAGTATAAAATAAAAATTAGATATATATATCGACAAACTAATTTCTGTTCTCCCTTTTCATCTATTACCTCCAGACATTTTTGGAGAAACGTAACGATTACCTTTATATTTATTTATCACCTACTTCAATTTTTATTTTCTACTCATAATGTTGATGTATTATTAAATAATGATACTCAAGTAAATATGTTGAAGAAACCTTATATATAAGGGTCGCAATAAACCCAATTGAAAAATAAATTTCCGATGATCGACAATTTTCTTTACAAATAAACTTACAGTGTTGTTAATCATAATATTTTATGAATTAATATTAATAAAACAGAAGTTTTTTATAAAATGGTGAAACCATACACCTGTAAGTTATTATTTTCCTTTATGATTATCTCTTCTTTTTCACTATGTGATCTATTGGCTGTTTTTTATTTGATGACTATTACAACTGTCTTATAAGCAAAAACTTTACAAGAAAAAGAACTTAATATCAATAGCGTTAAAAATATTTCAAAATATTGATTGCAGTGTGAAAGTTGTGCCAATATTAATCGTCTTTATAGGGTTACATAAAATAATCTATACAAAAAAATGATTAAGTATTTAAGTCAAGTAAATTTTTAATTAAAAATATTTTTTTTATCTTCCCCAAAGGATTTTCAACTTTTAAAATTTTAATAAAATTTAGTTGCAAATAATTTTAAATTAATTAAAATTTAATAATTGTAATTAATTTTTAATATTAGAATAATTAAAATCACATAAAATTTCAAAAAAATTAAAAAATTTTACTTATTAACTTTATGAAATGTTTAAGTAAAGTTTATACACTTTGAAAATTTTGAAAATATATGTGATATAATTGTATTAATATTGTATAATAAGAAGAGTTAAGAAGGATCTTATCTAAAATTCATATGTGAAATATATAATTTATTTAATGTTTCTTGAATTCTCTTTGAATAGGTCATTCAGTGCAACAGATAATATTCGCGTAGCTATGGGTGCATTTGGCGAAGGTTGGCATAATTATCATCATGTTTTTCCTTGGGACTATAAGGCAGCAGAATTGGGTAACTATCGTGCAAATTTCACAACGGCATTCATTGACTTCTTTGCTCGTATTGGATGGGCATACGATCTGAAAACAGTACATGTTGAGCTAGTGGAAAAACGGGCAGCAAGAACTGGAGATGGTACCCGTATTAAACAGAATTCACAAGAGCATTGTCACGAGGATACAATTTGGGGTTGGGGAGATAAGGATATGCACCAAGAAGACATTGATAGTGCTCAGATCTTTCATAAGTCTGATTAAAAATCTTTTTAGTCGGTTAATTCACTCTAAATTTTTCGAATTTTTAAATTTATTTATGTTTAATTTTACACTTTTACAATACACATACGCTAATATATATGTATATATTAATTCATATTTATATAATTTGAAATTCCTACAATTATTTACAATTATACGTTTACATACTCTTGTATATAAATGTATATTCTCTCTTTCTATTTCCCTATAGTATTTTTATCTCGCTATTTATTCGTAAATAAATTAACACACTAGTTCAATAAATATAGTTTATTTTATATATTATTTTATTAAATTTTAATATAGCTTTAATTTATACTACTTTGAAAGATTTAGAGACAACATTTGAATCTCTTGCATATTATATATTTGAAATCGTTATTAGGGAAAATATTTTGTAGATAGACATGTAAAACACAGAGAGTGTACACTCACTCAGAAAGTAACTAAACACAATAAGAATTTTATTTTCTGTTTTCAATCTTATAAATAAATTATAATAATTTCAAAACATGACGTAGAATATAAAAAATCAAATAAAAAAAAAATATATATATATATATATATTATATTGTTTCCATTTTTTTTCAAATGTCACAACAAATTTTTGTCATTGGAATGATCAAAATATTTGAGATCTTAATAAAATTTAATATTGAAATTTAAACAATTTTTTATTTTTGCTATAATTTTGCTCAAATTTTCAAAATATAAATTAATGAATAATTTTTACTTCATAACGTATTAATTATCTTAATTAATTTATAGGTAACCAATATAGTTACATCTGAAACATAAAATGTCTGTTAATTAGCGTTAAAAATATCAGACTTGACCATGCAATTGGTTATTTCCGAATTATCTCCATAAATCTTTTAAAATCTATTGATTTAATTTTGTAGATTATATTTTGATAAATATATTTTATTTTGCCAATTTCGGTTATCAACCAGTTTAAGAATATTTATTGTATTTATTCAGTGTAGATTATTTCGTTAGTATAATTTTGTACTAGTCTAGTAAACAAAATAATTTTTAAAATGCGACTCCAAATTGCTTTATGAACGTACATATGTACGTTTGTGGGTGTATGTGTGTATATATATATGCATGTACATTTATACGAATTTATATATGTGTATTATTTGATTGAATTAAAAGTAACTTATTTAACGCATTAATATCTCTATGTAAACTGTTTTAACATATATCGAAAACTGTAAATTCGATAAACTAAATTTAAGTAGAAAAGCCACTAAAAACTTATTCATAAAAGATTTGTTAAACAGATTTATTATATTAAATACTAATAGAAGATACAATCAAGAACTGCACTAATTAAAGTCAATGAACCAATTTAAGATTAATTTTAAAAAGCTATACAAAATTTGTTAGAATTATAAGGAATTTCCTAGTGTCATAAACTGTTATTGCACTGATTACTTCTAAAAACCTTTAAGTTAATTTTATGGAATTATCTTTATAGTAATAAATTAAAAAATCTTAAGAAAAGTGATAATAATGTATTTTTTATTTGGGTACACGTAAAATTGTTAATTTTTATTTTATCAGTACGTAAAACTACAATAAAAAAAAAATAAAGATATATAAATATAATTATTTAATACCAATCAATAAATTTATCATACTCGAAGAAATTAAAAGAATTACTAATTTTAATTACATTAAAAATAATTATTTCAACGTTTAAATATTAAAATGATTTGTACTTTTTTTTATAAACAAATAATTATACCGTGAAACATAAATTATTTAAATATTCTCATTTCTTGAAAAAGGACAAAAATCAGTTTGTAATTTATTTGTTTTAGGTGTTTACAATAAAAAGTAATTGCTCATATCTTGATTTTTAATGAAATTTTAATGTTTTCGAATAATTACTCTCTACAAATTTTTTATTAGTGAAAGGGAATTATAACAATTTATAACATTATGCTATGAAACGTATTTATTTTTTTACAAATTACAATAATCCTGTAAAATTTCATGTAAGAAATACATAACTAAATGATTTTATTGAAATAATATTAAATCCAATAATTATAAATATTATTTAAAAGTTTAATTATAATTATATTAAATAAGGCAATATAATAATTTGCAATATCGATAACCTAATATACTATTAATCTTAAGAAAGTTCAATAGGAAAAAATATGATACGATATTAAATAAGAAATCAAGCAATAATCTAAAGTAATTCTTTTAATTACTATTAGTAGTTGTTTAAATCATGGAAAAAATATGATACACATGGGTGTACGACAATGCGTAACTAATGTATATGGCATATTTTATTTTTTAATACACCAACACAAATAAAAACATTTTTGATTAACTCTTTTAATGAATTATTATTACTTTAGGATATTTAGTATTTTTTTCTAATTTAAATTGAATATTTAATTTGCAGATTAACTAGTTTTATTTTTTTAATCATGGACTATTTTTTTAGTCAATAACTAATTAACTCCATATAATTAAACAAACACAATCCTTATGCACTTGTTTATCGCAATATTATTTATAGTTTAAAGGTTTAATAGATTATGTATTTTAATTGCACCATACATAATGATCAGTAGTACATTATTAATATTAATATTACTGACTAATATTACTTATTAATATTACATTTCTGTACTTAAAACGTGTTTAAAGTATTTATTCAAAATTTTCTATAGTAGTAATTAAATCAACACATATGGCACATAAAGATTTATAAATATTTTTTATGAATTAAAATGTAATTTATTATAATCTAGTAAATTATAGTACAATAATAAATGAACATACATATACAAATTCTAACCTTACAAATGAATTTTTTTTAATCATAAATTATACTTGAAACTTTTTAAAATTCTATTGTACAGAACTATCGGAAATATTTTATTGCAAAAATTAGTAATTTATTGCTCTGCACTGAGTAAGTATATTTTGGTTTATTTAAAACGTAATTTCTTTTACAAATTTTTTTCGTTTTTTCTTATTAGCAATTGAGCTAATACTTAATAAAAAAATTAAGAAAAAATTAGAAACATGAATTATAATTTATTATTATCAAAATTCTGAATAAATGAAATTTTTGAAATTAGTTATTCTAACATTACAATTACAAATCTTTAAAACTAATTATTCTTGAAATTTTTAAAAAATTATGTTTTATCTATCATAGCACTTTCTAATTTTTTTATTTAAGAACTTGGGGGAATTAAATTTTGTGTTAAAAGTCTATTGTAATTTAAAATTCATCAACTTAAAACTCATTCATATACGTATTTATTCTTTTTAGAGCAGAATGCTATTTTACACAGGATTTAAAGTGGATATTTAAACAACATATTCATGACGAGCAATTTTTAAATATCTTTTTCTAATTTTATTATTGTGAAAAATTTCTGGAAAAATATTTAATGCAGAGGATGAAGCTAGAAAACATGAGTCAGATATAATTCGTATAAATATAATTATTTAGATTTGCAAATACCTTCATCTTTCACTTGCAACAAAGGGCGCCACCCTACGACAGCCCTTTCTTTCTTTTACAGAAGCCAATGTAACGTAAACAACTACGCGCCATTTTTGGAAAAATAAAGTGCAAAATTTCGAATAGCATTAATTATAGTATTAGCATTAAGTTATGTATTGTGATATTTATATAATAAGTAATTTTAATATTGAAATAGTGTAATTAAATGAATTTATTAATTAAAATTATAGCCTCGATTGTTATAAAACGTAAGATAAACTGTCCCGAGTTTTGAATATTAAGTAAGTTTATAGTTTGGTTGTAACGATCAATTAAAAATTTTGAATACTTACCTATGTTGTATATTTTAAATTAATCGTCGAACTGATGCTCTTATCTATCGATTAATATATAAAAAATTACTAAACTGAATAAACGAAAAATGAAGAGAAATTTTCCGTTTAGCTGACAAGCCACTGTTGCTACGTCATTCGAATTTCAATTGAAAATAAGGAAAACTTTCCACACAACTAACGAATCACTGTTTTTTCACAAATGAATAAAGCTTATGCCATTTAAATATAGTTTTATTTAATATAATTTTAATTAATAAAATAAGTTTAATTAGTAATTTAATATCCTTAAATTTTATAAAATTTTAAAAATAAATATTTCTTAAAATAAAATAAATATTACACCAGCTTATTCTTTTATCTACGTAATCACGGGGCTCGTATACCCCGCAATACACAATCTCACTCACTCAGATTAGCTTTCTCATACCCTTTCTTTCTTGAACTTTCACACATTTCTGAATTACTATTTAATATATATTATTATATTCTAGTAAATTCCGAGTTTTTTGCTCTGGACATTTTGTATTACTTGTATACGTCAAGTATTTACGTGTCAACTTTATTTACGAAACGTTTCCTTTCTCATTTGAATCTTCATCTGTCATGTTCATTATTTCGCGACCAATTATCTAGTTTACCTTAACGGTTCGACATTATTTAGCTCATTGCACTGCAAGATAAGAAAGCGCAACAGAAACAAATATATACGGTTCCGAGTTTAAATTTATTATTTTATTCACAACTACTGTTCGTTTCTTCAAAAGGCCCGCTATTTGCTACGAAAAAAACACAGAATATCATGTTGTCTCAGAGTCGACACTTGAGTAATCCAGATGCAATATACTGATTGGACATTCCCTAAAGCGACACAACACACGGATCAAACATTGCATGATATTACAGAGATTACACAATAATATTGAAAAAGTTGTAATTGATTCTAATATTAATACTACATGAGTATATTGTTTAATTATTTATACGTTATACTGATAAGCATGATACAGTTATTTATCAATAGTTTTGTTGAATATTGTGTATTATAGGATTTGATAATATTTCTGCATTTCATATAAATAAACAATTAAACCTAAAGTAAATGAAAAGAGAAATTTTTGCGATGGAAGCTACATATTTAAATTAATATTTTAAAGTTTAGCATTAAATATTTAACATTACTTATAGAAGTCTAAGTCTGATAGTACATTGTACGATCTAGAGTTCCATATAAATCGAAGAGAGTCGTGAACTAATTATGAAAATTATTATTTTTTTTAAATAAAGAATTATTTTTGATGATAAAGGATACTTAAAATTTTCTTCTAATATTTAATAAACTTTGGAATTAAATATTATAAAATAATTAAAATATATTTCTTGTCGCTCTTTCGAATTCATAAATATTATATGTTAAAATAAATCTATTCTTGGAATAATATATATATATAATATTTTTTTATACGACACTCAATAATAGAATTAATGCATATATGCTTTATGTATTCATAGGCATAATATTCGGTGCGGTAAAAAAAATCATTGAAGTCGAGAAAGATAAAGCGTGAATTATATTATATATGTACATAGTAAGAAAGAAAGAGTTTATATAAAGTTTGGAAATTATTATATTACCTCGCGATACCAGATATCATCGCGCAATTCGTGCTGCGGGTCAATGGAGGGAAAAAGCACTAGTAAGGCGGACTCAGAATTTGGTCTCACAGGTGTAAGAGAAGAAAGAGAATCCGGAAAATAAAGAATTTTCATGCCACTAAAGCTAGGCGAGAGATTGATGTGATCGATAGGCAGAATCAAAAGAATTCTCACACCAGCGGTACGACAAAGAAAAATAGGTGTGATAGGAGAATAAAAACGGGTTTTCGCTCTAGCTATGTGAGTGAAAGAAGATAAAAGAGAAAACGAGAGTAAAGTATAAGAGAGAGAGAGAGAGAGAGAGACAGAGTGAGAGAAGTAGAAAGTAACAGAAAGAGTAAAAAATAAAGAGTAAAAGAATTACCTGCGGAGAAGTGGAGTGTATTACGCGAATTGCAGGTGAATCGTGCGAAGCAGGGGCTCCTGTGCAAATACACATTTTGTTGAAGGGATTGCAGCAGAAAAATCGAATTACAATACATATATCTATTAAATGTATATACATTTCATTATTTATTTATGAAATACATATTTATTCATATATAGATGAGAGCAGTTGAACGCAACATTTTTATTTTTAAAATTTTCCTATTGTTATTTCAATTATAATATACATGCACATACATATTAATTTTTACAATTTATGATTTCCTGGGGAATTCAATCAATTTTATTCAAAATTGTGTTATAGCTATAATAACAAGAATTATTACTGTATGCGATACTGTGTTATTAAAATAATTGTATCAATTTTAACTTTAATAAAATTATAAATATTTTATTTTAATTAGTTCAGAACAACAAAAGCAAGTATTTCCGTGAAAAATAATATTGAGCTGCTTGTGCTTTTTAAAATACGATTTTAATTTAATGTTTAAATTACGCAGGTTTACGAGATCCAATAAGTGAAGCTCTCTACTGCGCATGCGATAGAAACATTTTTCACGTCGCATTATTGCTTACAGCATTAATATGTACATTTACGCGTAATGTGTAGTAATTTTCAATTGTAGATGTTATCAATTTAGTTTTTAATTGGTATGTATAATAAATCTCAGCTATTTTATATATATTGTAACATCGCAAATGAAAAAAAAAACATTTTTTTTAACAAAAAAGTAGTGAATTATTAAAAAAAGAAAATAAAATTCTAGATTGTGATTCATTAAATATGTTGGCAAGTGTTTGTTAGAGATGTAATAATTTTGATTTAGAATTGATTTAAAATCTACTAGATTCAATTCTAATAATTTCCTATGTTATTTGCTATGTTGTAATATAATGATATAGAGATTAAAACATTTAAAAAGTATTTAATTTCTAGTTTTTTAAAATACAGTTGTATTATAAAATTTTATAAGTGGATGATAAGAAAATCTAGATGTATATCTGTATCTGCTTAGATAAAAATTAATTATAAAATGTACAGTTATTGCTGCAATGGTTAAATAAATATACAGGTATATTTATATATATTTATAACATATGCATAAAATATTGTTTTTTAAATGTTATATAATATATTTTTAAATGAAAAAACTATTGGTAAATCTTTAATAAGCTAAGTTAAAAAATGAGGTATCAAATGTGAAATCCAGTATCAATAAATGAAGACTTATGAAACTTTAGCATCATTTATCAATTAATGATCAAAGTTAGTAGATATAAGCTTAAAAGAATTATAAGGAATTAATTAAAAAATAAAATTTCAATTTGAGATTTAAGAATATATTCATTTAATTTTGTGAAACATTTTGAATATCTTCAATTAAATGTGATATTATTCAGATTTGAAATGCCTATTTAAGCATTTGAAATATATTTCACAAAAGCCTATAATATTATTATATTAAAAATATTTTAGTAATTCAATATAGTAATATAATAATATAATTTAATAACAATATATCATTTATATTATTAAAAATTATTCTTATATTTAATAAAAATAATCATAATACAAGGTGAAATAAACATAAATATATTTCATTATTTTGTAATCTTATTTAAAAATAGAAAAAGTTTACATTATTACTAAACATTATTTTTTAAATTAACAGTGTAAATTGTTTTTGAAAATAGAAATGTTTAGTATATAATAATAGAAATCTAGTTTTAATATTTAGCGCATGATTAATTTTTGAATTGATGCAAAATATTAAAAAAAAATGATAAAACTTATACAAAGAGATATATAATTCAGAAAAGAACGTAAATGAATCACATAGAATAGTTTATTAAATTAGGTTATACAATTTTTTTTAAATATTTCATTATGTTTAAAAATTATATGTATAATATGTTTTGTATTTTAAATAATTGAAATATTTCACATACATTAAAATGTAGAAATTGAATTAATTAGAAACAAAAAGTATGTTTCATGAACATAAATTAAGAATTTACAATATTTTAAAATTTAAATATATATATTGTGAATCTGTTACAAGAAAGAAATTATATAAATGAAATATTATTTGGAATTAAGATAAATAGTATACATGTGCTTTTCTTACCTTATTAAGTAACAAAAATATCTGTTTTTGAGTTAAAAATTAAATAAAAGCTTTTAACCTTACATAGTATAAGAATAATACAAGGACTTGTTTGTATATCATTTTAATCAAGCAATATATGATAGTCAAAAAACGTAGATTGGTATTCATTGTATTTCATTTTTTTAATTTATTGTGTTCTAACAAGTTGTACAAGGCTGAAGTTTATTAAATAAATAGAACTATTTAAAACATTATAGGTAATTAATACAGCTTTAGTTAAAAGCAATTTAAAAGCAATAAATGTTACTTTAAATATAAATTTTTTAATATTACTTAAATTTAATATGAAATGAAATTGATGTGAAATAAACAGTCTTATTTTCTATATAAGATATAGTAATCCACAAATGAATTAATACTATTTATAAAAGAAATGATTTTAAAAAATTTGCACATCTGCAATTATTATGTAATCCAAATTACATTTGGAGATTTCAGAATAGCATAATAATCAAAGATCAGCTGAAAGGAACTCAGAAAACTAAAAGTAGTTTTATCAGTTTATTCTATTTTAAATAATGTGAAACTCTGTGAAATTCTTCTAAAGTCATTTATGCTTCAAGAGTTTTTAAACATTTGTCTCAATAATTTCTAATATGTTACTTAGATCAAGTGCTTGTTTGGCTAAAATTTTTGGCTATGGTAATGTAGTAATTGATCCAAAAATCAAATATGATAAAATAATTGGTGGTGTCTCAATTAAATCATCGAAAGGGGTTACTTAAATTTAAATGAGCAATGTTGTCACATTCTTATATGTGCTTTTGATAATTCTTTAAAGATATATTTAATAAATTTGATGACTATTTTTAATTTTCTTTTTAATGAAGAGCAAATGGTAGATTGATATTCTACACCATCCTATTATTGGTGAGAAATTATGTATTCTCTAATCAAGATTTTCCATACTTGAAAAGACAGTACAATTATTTCAAAGCAGGAGCGATTTACAGTCATACGAAGTATACTAAGATGCTTTAAATTCAAACTACATTTAAGTGATCAATTGTCTTTATGTTTTAGTGCATGCATATTGACATAGCTTGCATATTTCAATAATAATGTGATTTAAGTCACTAGATCTCTTTGTAAATTCTTGTAATCCGATGTAATCTAAAACTGTTGCATAAAATTTACCATAGAATATTTTATGAAAAATAATTTTCTCATACTTGTGTCAGGTCATTGGTATAATAATGTAGATCTCGTGTAAATTACATGTCTTTTTTGTTAGCATAAAAAGCAAGTACATCAAGTATCTGCTCATAATAGGATATCAATATTTTAAAGATGAATTTAATTTTTTTACATATGTTAAACTTACTTAAAAAAATTGATGTTTGAAATTTGTAAATTAATTTCATTTTTTGTTTAAGTAAGTTCTTATGAGTTTGAAGTTTCTGATGTTCGAGTCTTAGCAAAAATTGAAATTTTGTAAAGTTATATTGATAAATTATTATATAAAATAATAAAATTGTATAACTATCCCTAGTTTCACACTAGAAACAACACTAAAGAGGGATGAAAAATTACTCATAAGTCCAGAAATTTTATTATTCCACAGTTTTATGATTGATTAATAGAATTTATGTATGAAACATGTAATAAAACATTTAAATGTATAAACATTTAAAGCGTATAAATTGTTATTTTTACAATTTATACGCGTCACAACATCCAAATAGTTTTTAAAGTCTAAATCTCGTGATTAAATTTGTACAATTTGCACGAAAAATCTTAATGTTTCTTAATCTCATGTTTTTTTTAAGAGAATAAATATGATTTAAAAAATCAGTATTAAAATATATTTCATCGTTATATGACTGGTTAAATATAAATTTATAAGATAGCTTAAGCTTGAGAAAGGCGTAAATATATCGCTGAAATTTGGATCGCTTCATCTCCAAAATTTGGAAGTTCGCGCTGACGTTTTTTGTTGCCTATGTTGGAAGGTCATTCGAATAAACTGACCATTCGAATAGTTTGACTGTTCCTTGATAAGGACGGGTTGTTCGTAAGGGACGAATAATTTTCTTTCGACCTAAAAAGGACAGATTTCGAAGGAAGGGGAGATGGAGGACAAATAATTTTCGATATATATTACTATCCAACCTCGTCAGACAAGGGACTCGGTCCTGGGCACTACCGGTACTCATTCGCAATGGAAGAATTCCGTTTCCTTTGCCCTTCACTGCTCCACTGACTCACAACCATCTGCGCGCTCTTCTATCTGCCGAAAGCACAAGCTACGCCACTCTCATCGGTGCGAGGCGCTCCTCATAATTGCGTCCCGAGCCTACCACAGATTATCCGTATAGTGCGGGCAACCTCGAAAAACTTTTTGGTTGCGACAGCGTTTTTAGCAGGATGATTCGGGCCCTCTTCTCGCGTGCGTTAGTTCCCCTCTTTTCTTGCAAGTCAGAGCCTACACCGTGTGGATACTACGGGTCGGGATGGACCAGCGCACGTCAAGCTATTAAAGAATCTAAATATTTTTATTAATAATCATTTATGTATGGTTTTTTATGTTTATTTACTTTATGAACTGTTGTGTTATCTTTGTATATGTTTGTGTTTTCTTGTTTCAGAATTAAGAACATTACATAAATATTTAACAATGTTACAAGAATTATCAACAAGTGATAAAGGGTTTCGATTATCTCAAGATGTTAAGCCCATTTTTTATGATCTCTACATTATTCCCGATTTAGATAAAGGTACTTTTGAAGGTCGAGTATCAATTTTCATCGATGTTAAGGAAACGCTGAAATCTATAACGCTGCATCAAAAAGATCTCAATATTAGTAATGTGACATTGATGTCTATATCGCTTCTTGAATTAGAGATAAAAGAAAGTTATCCGAACGATAAAGATGAAACATTCACAATCATTCCGAAGGAAGAATTAGATGATGTGACATATCATCTTAATTTATCTTTTTCTGGATCTCTATCGAATAAAATTATTGGTTTTTATTCAAGTAGATATAAGGACGAGCAAAATAGACTTAGGTAAAAATTCTTTTAAATATGATTTTTAACTAGACCTTACATATTTACATATAAATAATTAAGTCCATAAAAACAATATTTATAGGTGAAACATGTCCGTTTTTTATATTATTATTAAAGGAATTTTTAAATGGAAGTAATTTAATTATGAAAATGGTATTTAGAGATTACGTTAGATATAAATTTGCGTGGTCATTAGTTTCGTTGTTGAAAATAATTATCGTTAATTGAATTACTAAAAATATGAATGTTTTATGTAGAATTTACTTGTGATATATAAGATAAGGTATAGAGTATGGTCTTATATTTTTCTTTACATTACAAAGAATTTCAAATTATATTATTATTATTAATAATAGTAATTATTTAACATTAATACAAGTCATTACAATTGACTGTAATTATAAAGAAATATTATTAAAATTGAAAAGTTAAAAAATAACGGCAATGGTTTATTATATGTACCGTATACCTGTACTTTCTCATTTCAAATTGCATAAATTTACATAAAAGGTTATTGAAGTCATCTATCAAGTATGATCCACCTTTTAAAATCTTATTTACATTTTACAGTTTTATTCAACTGCAGAATTTTAGAATTTTAATTTTTTGCCTAAATAATGTTTTAATAACCCGTAAAAACAATTTTCTGATTAATTTATACCAAAAAAATGTTTTTTTTTTTTAATGACAGTTTCGAGTGTAAATAATTGTGTTAATACTTGTCTCAATAAATTGTAGATTGTCGTAATACTTCTATAAAAAAGATACTCATATAACTATTGAAATAAAGATATTTATAAATAATTCAACAATTATCCTTTATATTTATAAGTTATAAATTAAACTTAGTTACGTAATATATTATTAATAATAAATTTCTGTTTAGAGTTATCGCTACTTCTAAATTTGAACCAACATATGCAAGGCGAGCGTTTCCATGTTTTGACGAACCCGAATTTAAAGCTGAATTTAATATAACGCTTGTACATCCAAGTGATAATTTTTATGGTGCATTATCAAATATGAATGTAAAGGTATAAAAGTCATATATACATATACAAATTTTTAAGTTAGTGATGATTTATTAAAAGAGAATTTTTGACGCTTTTTGTGTTATATGTTTTGAGATATATTTATAGCAATAAAAACAAAATTAATATTTTAAATATTTTTAATAATAAGTAAACCAACAATTTTTAATAATTTTTAAAACAAATTTATAATAGAAGTAAGTTAACTCTACAACTTGTTAGAATAAAGTAGTGTGACTTAAGATTATAGAAATTTTGTCAGAAACGACATTCCTGGCTCACGTTTTTTTCTGTTTTTGTTTCGTTGTCTATCGGTTCATCTGCAATGCTAGTGTAACAAGAAGAGGGGGTGTGCTGCCGTCGATGCGGCAGGAGAAGGAGAAAATATCGCCGAGAAGATGCTTCCCTGGCGACACTTCTCTAAAATTTCTTCAAAATTTTATATAAATTCGTTTAACGCAATTGAAGTCGTTATGTTTTTTTCCAAATAAATAAATAAGGGTACTTTTCGTCCTGCCGAACAGAGGAAATCTGGACACGAAATCGAATAGAGCTATAAACAGTGAACTTCGATAACGGTCCCTTTTGTATTTATCATGGCGACCTTACTATTTTCTAAACATATAATCCAACGAACCCAACACAATGATGCTGTTATTCGCTTTTCTCAGAACGACTGTCATATTCGTCCCGCCAGAATGTAGACGACGGAATGAAGAATTTGAGTAATCGAGGGATTATCATCAATTTTCCGGTCTTTCATAATACACCACTAATAGACATTTACTATTAGTTTAACCTTTTGCAAATTTTTAATTAAATCGATTAAATCTTGATATCTGTGTGTTAGAAATTATTTTAGCAAGATTAGATTAAGCAAACGAAAGATTTTTTCCTAATAAATTCTACAATTATAATTGTTATGAATATATATGACTATACTAATCGTATTATTTTCGGACAAGCATCGGAAATAATCGCTGAGGTAAAAGAGACTGGTAAAGAAGTAAGATTGTAATTTTATTTTTGCAAAGTAACTAAATAGCGCAAACTGTATATAGACATCTAAAAGTAATGTGAGAGATGAAAATAGTAAGAGTATTTTTGATTTTTTGAATCTGAGTGTGTTAAAGTTAAATGCAGTTATTTAGAACAATTTTAAGCGAATTTTGAGAGCTAAATGTCATCATTGTGTTTGTTAAATTATTGTGTTTTTTAAATTGATTGTTTTGAAACTACGAGTTATTATCTCAGCTTGAACTTCCTTTCCGGATACATGCGCTTATCTCGTTGGAAGCTGTATAAGAGTCGATTTGACACGAACATTTTTCAGTCGCAGGATATTTATCATCTATAATTTAATTATGAGACCACAGAAATATTGGTAAATTTAAAAATCTAAATTTTTGAAATTGCACATTAATTCAACGAGAAAGTCGTATCCATATAATCCGAGATTGAGAACTTACTATTTTTACCAAACCAACCCCGTTTTAACTTTCAACATGATAATGCTAGAACGATCATCGGCTTCATTAATACAAAGATAGACAGCCTCTGAAATGGACACATTTTTAGATACTGTACTTCTAAAATAGTAAATAAAATCATTAATTAGAAAACTAATGTAATGAACTAATATGCGTATCAAGTTATTATAAAATAATATATAATTGAAACGTTATTTTAAATTAAACTTTACTATTTTTAATATAAAGTTTATATTTTAATATAATTTAATATAATATTTATATTTTTAATATATATATATAAATATTGAATACAATAGCATTTTTATTATAATCATATTGTTTTATTATTTTTATGCAAATGTTGTACTTCATGATGTTGGTTGCGCAATCTTGCATTGATGATGATCTTTTCTTTGTCGCTGTTAAGCTTCTATATTTTCGCTATCTGAACAAGTGGTTATTAGAACAGAGTTCAAATTAGGAAAGAAGTTTTATAAATAAAACCTTAAACAAGTTAATGTTTTAAGAATACAGAAAGAACTTTTATCCAAGTTGTTTGAATAATTCTTATCTTAGATAGGGTAAGTACGTGCTAGATGTTGGTTAAAGGGATAGTTAAAGAATGTAATAAGTGCGTTGAATGAAAGTCAAAAAATATTGCAATAGCTAAACAAAACAAAGAAATAAAGATTCTGGATTCAGGATAAAAAAATTTATTTAAAAATATTTTCAGTTAATGATATCGGAAAATTATATTTTACAATATAAGGATATAACAAAATAAATTTTACAATAATTTAATAAAATAATTGAAAAATTATCAATCGATTATTGTTAGACGATTTAAAGAATCGGAAAGTTCTCAATAAAGGCTAGAAATCCCATTTGATATACATGTTCTCATTCTTTATTTTTCATTTTCAAAAAATGTTTGAACTACAAGGAATTCATTTCACTCGCAGAGAAGTAATTTTCAATGATGGATAGTTGAAGATGAACCTTGAATGTAAAAATATGTTCATAAAAAGTATTTTCGGTATAACAATATTTTAAGATTTGTTATTTAAATTTGATCTTGTTGGACGACTATACGGATCATAGAGCTGCGCAAGAATCTTGTTTCTATATTGTGGTGACGAAATGAAAATTTCACTGTAAAATCGCTAGTAGGGTGAATTAAGAAACTACGAAGTTATATGACCTTGAATAACATTATTGTTAAGAAGATACATCAGAATCTGAAATAATGTGCTACAGTACAATAAAAAAAAAAATTTTACAAAGATGTCTTTAGTTTGTAACGATTTCGCTCTAAAATAATCTATTTTTGCTGATTTTTCTTCTTATCTGTCTTCTTTCTCACTTTGTCCTTCTGGCGGCGGTGGCGGCGGCGACTTAGTCCCTTTGCGCTCCCTGGCTGTACCGGTTCGGATGGCTCGACGTCGGATTAGATTTGTGGCGTGAGGTGTTGGCGCGAAGAGACAGGGGCGAAAATGATAACGACGGCCTTTTGATTTCATAACTAAACTAGTTTTTATTCATTCTTTTGGAGCTACAAATATTCTATTTCTACGGTACGCTTACCGCTTACAAAATAATCAATAAACATTTACTTAACCGTGGCGGCTATTGTTAACATTTTCAAGCGCGACGTTTAACTCATGATATAAAATAAACGTAGTGTTTTTATATGCTAGACGGCAGTATTTTACATTGTTATTGCGAGGTTTCTGGTGCGTCAACCGACTACACCAGGATGCTGCGTGTTGACAGCCTGCACGGCATGGAGCGCACCGATTGGCTGCATTCCTTGGAGAGGCGCCGACAGGCTGCAACTCCCGGGGATTCCTGGTGCATTGATAGATAGCACCATGATGTTGCGCGCCGGCACTGCACTCTTTACCGTGTTTCCTACTTAGTTACTATATATTTTCTCATGCTTGTGACTTACCTTTGGGCTGTTCTTAGCAGCCCGCTCGCACACTATTTTCGCACCGATATTGCTTTCTTCTCTACTATCCTATTCACTGTTTCTACACTGTGTCTTGTCCTCCACACATGTTGTGTTCTTCATGTACTGTGTCTTCCCCGAGAGATTCGCCTCCTTTTTATCATATTAAGAGATTTTTCTTTTCTTAATTTCCATCCGCCGTCTAGCGGATGAAATTCGTTGCTTCAACTCGCGGAGGGGTGGCTCCGTTTAATCCTTGTTTCCACGAGGGTTAGCGGTGGGTACAACAGCGACAATGGTGATGCAAGAACGTTGTGCTCGCTTGCGCATTGCCTTAGTCACCTACGGCTAAGGCTTAGCGCATAGCTGAGGCTTGACGAGTGACCAGAGCTCCCTCCCACTGTCCCATTATCGTTCTTTTTCGCAAGTATATTGGGCCGCGTACTTCCACAATGCGGGCATTCTCTTGCTCAATCACTCGGCACTCTCTCGTATGTATATTGGGCCGCGTACTCGCACTACGCGGGCATTTTCTCGTTCACTCAGAATTCTCATTCTCATACGCACTACGCAATTTTGCGTCTGACGCTAGCTTTTGTGACAACATTTTCGAATATAATTGTTCAATAAAGTAGATTTGAATAAATTAATTTTTCGTTTCATTGCACATCTAAATTCTTTTTTTATATATAATAAAAAAGTGCAACGAAAATCTCTTCTCATGTTAGACTAAATAGTACAAAAAATGACGTAATACTAATGCGAGAAAAAGGTGATCCATGCTGCATCGGGAAACGTAGAGAAGTACGTACAGCGTATAAGACAGACGAGCGTAGCACAGTAGCCCGTCCGAGCGCCGCGTATGTAAGTACGAGTGCCGAGTATGATTGAGCATGGATGCGCAATCGAATCTCATGACGGTCAGGCACGAGGATCGAATAAACTCGGGCATGTAATAATCCATCGCGTATCGATCCATGCAAAAGGGCCAACTGATCAAGCGGTGGCTCGACGAAAAATTGACGGGCTTGTGGGACTTGCGAAAGTTGCATCCCAGCAACCACCAAACCTCTTTAAACACATTTCCAGCACAGATTTATATAGCAGTATTGCTTCTGTCCGTACCTGAAAGAAATGCGATTCGCGCGTTCTCTTTCCGCAGTGACAGACCGACCTCGAGAAACGGACGTGCAAGGATGGGAGGGATGAAGACAATCGGTATGTGTGTCTGTGTGCGTATGTGTAATTTTTGTTTAGTGAGCAATTTTATGTAGGATATATTATTCGTATTCGAAGTGTATACACCGGACACGTTGAAATGGTCATCATTTTATTATGCTTTGTAAATTTCGTTTAAACTTAACTGTTCAATTTAATATTATTTTAAATTTATTATATTTAAAATCTTGTCTTGATGAACCCTGCTCGGCGGATCTTCCGAGCAATAATAGCGGGTACGTGAAGTGGTTGACGAATTGCCGTGGAGATCGTTTGTCTCAAGTCTCATGAAACATCACTCGGTTCAAGAAGATAAAAAATCGACCAACAAGATAAGACGAAATCGTCACATAGCGTCCGAACAGAGACCACGAACACGAGTAAAATCATTACAAAAGAATGAATACAGATCAATAAAATGAATTAATTTTTAAAACATTTAAGTATCTTTATACCAGAGATATGTCATCTTCTATTTAATCCTTAAGTAAATACTGTTTTTTATTATATTATAAAAGTTAAATACGTATAACGTAAAATATTTATACTTTTAAGGATGCATAATGAAATAAATAAATGAATTTTAAGTTATTTTATGTTTTCATGAAAATTATTTTTTAGAGCATTTTAGTAGACAAGCCAAAGTCAGGACTGACTACAGTCATGTTCGAAAAAACTCCACCGATGTCGACATATCTGGCATGTTTCATCATTAGTGATTTCGTGGCCGTAAGTAAAATAGCAAAAAGATTGGATGGAAGAGCATTTCGGATTAGCGTCTACACTACAAGAGCACAGAAAGAAAAAGGGTTATTTGCTCTCGATATAGGTGTTAATATAATTGAATATTATATGAATCTCTTCAAAATTGACTTTCCACTACCAAAATTAGGTATTACCAAGTATATATATATATATATTTATATATATACATATATTTATATATATACATATTCATTTATTAATATTAAAATATTTTACATTTATTTGATATTTTATCAAACAAATAATACATGTTACTTGATGTTATTAATTTTATATTAAAAAATTATCTTCTATTAAAAAAAATAATATTATTGTGAATTATTGTGGATAAAAATAAATTAGACGGGAATATAAATTACACAAAATAAAATTTAAGAAAGTAAAAAATGTTACGAAATAATAAAAATGATACATTTATTTAAGTATGTATTAAATATACATGAAGTGAATTTTATGTCTAGAAATTTTTTTCTACATTTTATTCAATTGCTATAGAATATTAATGCATGAATGTCAGATAATTATTGAATTACCGAGCGATAATATTCTAATTCACAATATTTGTTGGAAAGCTTTTTTAAAATATGATTTCAATATCCTTTTATAGGTGAATAATTTTTTCTAATGTTTTTTTGATGTTAACGTCAACTGATGAATTCTGCCGTTTATTTCAAGCTTCTCGTGTATGGTAACTTATTAGCCTTGTTCATTTCTTAATCTTGACTATTCCTCACAAAAAATTATAAAACAAACGTATTCTTAAGATTAAAATGTCATCAGATCGTTTCAAGGAATAATTTTTCTGCGATTTTGCATTCAAGAACAGGTCAGGTTAGTAATTGGGAAACATAAGGACTCAGATTTAGTAAGATTTTAATATTTGAAGGATGCTGTCTCATAGAAAGAGACTAAGTTTATCTCAAATTTGTTGTAGCTTTATTTTCTATAGCATAAAATCTGCTGAATGCTAGATTTGAATATAAAAGATTCACAATGAAATCTCATTTAAATAGAATTCTTAATTTAATTTCTTACTAGATCAAAATAGCTTGGGTTATCAGCTGTTTGATTGATAATTATATAGTAAACTGACCAAAATTCAGATCCCTCGACTTTTTAGACATTATAAAGAACACAGAAGACAGATAAAAAAATGCATGATTTGTATTATTATTATTATTTTAATATTATTACATCATACTCAATTGTGAATATATTTTAGTTTATTTTTCGAGCTCAACGATCAATATCTCCAATAATGAAAGTCTCAAGTTAATTAAGTTTTAATAACTTAATTCTTCAAACATTTATTAACTCACACTAACCTTTCAAAGCAATATTCAATATTAGTTGTAATAGTAATAACTCGAGTCAAGTATTGACTCAGTTTTTAAAGAGAATTCTCACCAATAATTATTATAAGATCATTTATCAGAGAACATTTAATCGATAGCTAAACTAAACAAAGACTATATAATCAATATTATTATTCATGGTGGTAAGGAGATATCTTAGACAAATAAGTGTTTAACTTGTATTCTTTAATCAATATATTGATCACTCATCAAGTCCATATACTCAAAATTCAATACAACAATAATACCATCTTTATGGTTGTTCAAGTTTTTTTTTAATTTTTTGTTAATCAGTTTCTTTCACAAAATTGAAGTAGGTGTTAAAGAAATACTTTCCGTTAAAAAATTAACATAACTCATCAAACGACTGTATCCAACAAATTACTACAAGACATAATAAAATACAAAATATAAACATTGTTTTCAGTTTACGTAAGAGTACAAGTACCTCAATAATGTGATATATATAATGACTCAATAATATTCGTAACTACTATTTTTATCTCACCATAGGGTATTTCAGCCTGACAACTCAATAATGAATCTAGGAATTGGTTTCAATGATTTTAGGTTGATTTAATACCAGTATTCAGAGAAAAATCGTACCATACAGGTACAAGTTTTATACTACTACGTTCTTAATTTATTTATTTGGATTAATTTCCACAGATGGCTTTTTGCACCTATCAAAAAAATGTATCGAAAAATAAAAATTCACTTTGATGACTAGGCTTAGAATATTTACTCTAATGACTTGTAAAGAATTGTAAAGAATATTAGGCATGAAAAAAAAACTTCAAATTTATATTGTAGGGTATAGAACAAAGACTTCTTCCTTTTCAGTGCTAAGAGTACTTTTATTATTTGTTGAAAAAGAAGGCTCAAAGTATCCAATTGCTGTACCATGCATTACTCATAGACGATACGTTTATGACTTGAAGATGTAGATGTATTTCATATATTTATCCGAAGTGCTCATTAGTTGTTTAAAATCTGTCATGTTAATAGATTTCAACTTGTAAAATGTTACTGAACTAATCAAAATTTATTAAAAATTGTCTGATTAACTGATTTTACGAGGATAACAATGTCACGGTAAAATCTCAAATATAAGAAATTTCAAATATATCAACAGCCTCTAAAGGTATTTTAAAATTAATTTAATCAAATTAATATTTAGGGCATCATACTTTCAGAAGTAGTTCAAATACATAATCCACGTAACTTCGTCTTACAAAAATCTATTAGAGCAAAATTAAAGCCTTTGCAAGAAATCTTGTTATATAAATTGTCCAATGATTTACTACCATCTCAACTCATCATTACATAGATTAAAGTCAGAAAAGTTCTTAGAATTCTGACCAAACTCTTAATGATACAACATATTAACTCACTTTTCTTTTATGCCTTCTTTCTTCTATGCTCCTTTTCTCAATCTCTTCCTGTACTTCTCTCCTAACAACTTTTCCATACTTATTTTCAGTATTTTTTTTTATGAGAGGATTTCTTAAGGGAGATAATACAGAACTGTGTACGGATGGCGATGAAAGTTTTTCTTTGCGATATAGAAATGTACGAGAGTGATGAAATTGATTTCTAATAAAGGAAAATGTGTTGTTTTGCAGGAAAGAGAATACAAAAATAAGGTTTCAAAGTAACCTTTTTTGTATATGAATATATTGAAAGCATTACTGAGTATAAATTGTGAGAAAAATTAGGAAATATTAGCAGGTAACTGAGGCCTAGTATTTTATCGGAAGTCTTTCCTTTTTATCAAAAAAGCGAAACGTGAATATGTAGCGAAAATTGTACGTAGGAAATTTTTGTTTTTGGTGTGAAGAGTGCTGTATACCGTTATGATATACCACCTAGTGCTAGGAAGGCATAAGGGTTTTTGTTTAATACGTTATGCCCCGTCACATTTTGATGTTACTAGTAAAAGTACAAAATGCGCAATTTATTTGTTAACATACTAGATATTTTTTTAACATTATAATTTTAAGGTTATAATTTAACTTACATAAATAACCTATAATTTAACTTACATAAATAACCTATAATTTAACTTACATAAATAACCTATAATTTAACTTACATAAATAACCTATAATTTAACTTACATAATTAACCTATAATTTAACTTACATAAATAACCTATAATTTAACTTACATAATTAACCTATAATTTAACTTACATAAATAACATAATTTAACATAAATTTTAAGTTTGCATAATATGAATGCAACATAAATATTTATAAAACCATTTTTAAAAAGTACAAAATTATAATTAATATAATTCATTTGAATTCAGTACTTATTGTAGAATTACATGACTATGTATGTTTCTTTGTGTGCGTGCCTTCGCAAATGTGTATGTACTTATATTCATAATTTTTATTCTATTTAAAAGATATGGCAGCTATTCCAGACTTTGTGTCTGGTGCTATGGAAAATTGGGGTCTAGTGACTTTTAGAGAAGCTAGACTTTTATTCGACAAAAAAAGTACATCAACAATAAATAAAGAAGATATAGTAAAAGTAATTGGTCACGAATTTGCACACATGTGGTTTGGCAATTTAGGTAACTATAAATATATTAATTTTTTCAATTAATTTGTAAGGATACATTACTGTTTTTTGTAAAATGTAATGTTGTACATTTTATATAGAATATAAAATAATATTCTAATATTAATAACGAATATTAATATAATATTCTATATATAGTGTCTGAAATTTGAGAAAAGTTTTTGCGAATGTTTAATGAAATTCCATGATTTAAATATTCCAATTAATAAATTACGAATGTTTTTTTTTGATTCTACGTTAAAAAATACTTATAAAAAATTTTATGCATTGTATAGCGAATAGACTTCTAAATTTGTACTATGTATACTAGCGTTGTTCTTAAACTTGAATTAACTTAAAGTTTAAAAGAATTTATAAAAATATATATTTTGCTTGTTGACATAAATTAATTTACAAAATAAAGTTTTGTTTAAAGTTTTTCTGTAGAAAATTATAAAAAAAATTTATCCATTAGAAATTTCTAATAGAAGGCAATTGTAGAAATAGCAAATCGGTTGAAGTACAAAAAAATAAGATATGAATAAAGTTCTGGAAGGATTTCAATTCTGACAAAGCTATCAGTAGATGTACAATTTTTTGAATAGTTAACAAATAATAATTACGTACAAAAAACCATAGTCTAAAGGTACCTGTATTTAGAAAAAAAATTTATAAATGAGATACGAATTTTGTAGTTCACGTAAATTCAGGTGAAGTCTAAAGTAAATCAATTCAGTTATTAAGTAATAAATCAACTCATTAAATAGATTTTAAACATGCAAGAAAAATCATGAAACTTTTTAGTAAGCTCAAATGTAATAATAATTCGTATGAAGTCCGCGAATATAAGGACGTACTTTTGGCTGTTAGACAATTTCTTCAAAATGGTAGTCATAAAACTTATAAAAAGAGATGAACAAATAGATTGGTAGTTTATTGATTGAAGAAAACAGTAACAGTTAAAGTATGCTTATCATTTTTCAGTTGTAATATACACTTCAAAAATCATTTAATTTGTAAGGAGCTCAAAAAGCAAACTACTGTCTGACGTTACAACGAAAACATACAAAATTAAAAAAATAATCAGGGTTGATATTCTTAGAATATCATTCTTCATTGGATTTGTAATCTTTACAAATCAAGAAACAAAAGTTATTTTGAGTTACTTTCAGGTTCATTTTTCTAATCGCAAATTATCATTTTCTCTTTACATTACGCCAATCAATATTAAATTTGTGATTTTAAAAAATAAATGTATTTGTATAATCAATTTAGAAAAAATAACACTTTTCAAAAAAGTATTTTAGAATTTATAGTTTGGTAGTAATATAAAAATATTTTCAATGATATTTAAGAGTAATAAAATATTAAATTTGAACTGTTAGTAATATTTTTTAAAAATAATAACACTTTTCAGTAACTATGGTTTGGTGGAATGATCTGTGGCTTAATGAAGGGTTTGCAACATTTATGCAATATAAGAGTTCTAATTCAATACTACCTGAATGGCATTTTGTAAGAAATTACATTTTTAAAATAACTTTTATTTAGTAGATACTTTATGATACATTTTAATATTTCTAGATGGATCATTTTTTAATTGAGGTGTTACATCCAGCCTTGAGAACAGATGCTAAGCTAAGTTCTCGTCCTATTGTACAAAAAGTCAACAATCCAGACGAAATTACTGCCATATTTGATGTTATTTCCTATCAAAAGGTATGAATTATTACTGGATAAACTTAAAATTATTTGGAACTTAATGAAAATAATTGAAAAGACAAAAATTCCTAAACAATTCAAGTTTTTTAATGACATTAACTATATTAAAAACTACATTAGACATTATTAGAATATCATACAACTATTATACGTTATATAATATAGTAAATAGATATAGTAACTATAAAAACATACTTGAATTAATTAGTTGGTTTTAATTAATTGTTGGTAATATACGTTAAAATACATAAATTCTTAAGTGTTATTAAAAATTCTTATTATTGAAATGTTTTTAAATTTATTAGCTTTTCCACGTATTATTAATAATTTGTTCAGTGCTTTAACTTATTAGTTAAAACAGTTTACGTTAAAAAAATTTTTGTTCAATTTTTAAACTGTTAAACATTCTTATATAGTTTTGTTATAATTCTTATAAATTAAAGTATTTAATATTTATCGTTTTTACAATTTCTACAATCATATACAATACATTCTTTATACATTTATTGTGCAATAAATCTAATTGTTCAAATTACATTATTTGCTCAATGAGTTTCAACTTAATTAACAAAATATTTTTAAAATCATTGGATTTTTCTGGTCGATAAACAAACGTTACAACCTAATATGAATCTTAAAATTGTGAACATATTTGAGGAGCATAAATTCTTTTAACTTAATAACTGATTTAACTTTTAAGAATAGACATGCACATCTACGATATTTCAAATGTTTTTTTAACCTTAATTTTATCCTTAAACTTATCTACATGAAAATAACCGAAGTCATATATACATGTTTGGAAGTTCTATGAGCGCGAATAGTTGTAAAAAATAAAGAAATGTTTCTAGATAGATTATTTAGAATACAAAGACATAATCTTATATTATATAGATGCATAAGATATCTATCACTATTATCTAAAAAAATTTTAAAGCTTTGAAGATAAACTGATGTTTTCGTCAAGTTATATATACTTATATAGAAATATACGTTTTATAGTATCACCTGTTTATAAAATTTTTTAAAATAAAATAAAATATATAAACATCTTTTTAAAAATTTAAATTAAAAATTATTAAAATTAAGATTATTGTACATATGAAAATAAAGGAAAATCAATAATAGGTTAATGTGCACTGGAGATATCAAACTTTGTCATGCGCTATTTCCAAAATTCACTTTACGCATACTTGTAAGTTAATTTGTGTATATGCGTGGTTTCACGATAAGACCTACCGCATACGTACTATGAGTAAAGGAGTGTAGCTACCTTATATCGGATTGCTCAAAGCTCAGAAAACTGAAGGTTGTCAAACAAGACTAAAATAGGAAAAGGAAACCATCTTTGTTTGAGCCTTCTCCGGTAGCCTTTGTTAGTGAACACGACAGTCGATCCGCTTTTTATAGAACAAAAATGTGATTCACAACATAAGTTTATCAAATTCTAAACAAACACCTGATCATCCTTAGGGTACCTGTTAATACTTTGTATGAACAAAGTATTTTTCTGAAAGTTAGATGGTTAGGGTTTTAAGATTTGAGAAATCGAGATTTATCACAGCCGTTTCTAATTGATAATATCACTACAACTTTATTATATTTAAATAAGCAATTCGTTATAAAACATAATATCGCCATCTTCAAGTTCCAAAATTTCACTTTTGAATTGAGAAACATTTTTTCTTTTGGTAGAAATGTATCGTATATACAAACTATTTACTATGCTTATAATTTTTACAACATTTCAAAACATTAATTAATTTAGGCTTTCAAAATTAATTAAAATAAAAAAAATTTTAAACAAAGAAAAATTAAAAATATTGAATATATATTGATAAAAATGGCGAATGTCCCTATTGTGGATATTGCCAAGCTTTTTATCAATTTGGTGATCGGCTTACAATCGCCAAGTGAGTCGATCGTCTGGACTGATATATTTTATTTTTTTTTGGGGTCGGCTGGACTCCGCAAGTCAAATGAAGTCGCCCTAAAAAGGGCGGTTCATTCCTCTGTCAGCCGTTTATTTTAACTTGGTCGTCCTGACAGAGACAGATGATAACGGGAAAAATATGGAAATTTGCGAACGGAAACAGACAAGATATGGCTTTGAAATCAGCCAGCTAGTTCGCTCTGTTCAGATACTCCCGCACAACTGACTGGGGCCTCCGTGCGTGCTTCCTAAATTTCCCAATGCCGAGCATCGGCGATCGACATTTCCCTACCCATCTGGCTCGAAGTTACGACCCACCAATGGGTGAAAAAACGTTTTCCCGCCGTTTTTACCCTAAGCGACGCCACAAAGATTAACGCGGAAGCGCTAGCAGCTATACCAGTCCGAAACGTCGCCGTGCCAATCATTGAAGGGCCGCTTCCTGCCGAAGCCATGGCATGCCAATCATCGAAGGGACGCTTCCTGCCGATGCCACGCCGCTCCAATCACCGCGGTGGCGGTATGGCGGAAAATTTTGGACTCTTCCTCTGTACGTGTTGCTTCTCCTTGTTTATGCGACTCACGATGAATCACCTTCTATGAGTCCGGACCTGTACGGCATGGTCATCACATGCATATTTTACATTACAATATTATAACATGAAATTCTGTATTTATATTAAAATATAGCTAATATTAACTGATGTAACGCATATTGTAAATGTGTATTTTATTACATAGTGATTTAAGAAATTTTGCAGGGTGCATCAATTTTACGAATGTTAGAAGACTTTATTGGTCCGAATGTCTTTTACATAGGAATAACAAATTATTTAAAGAGATTTACATATCGGAATGCAAGAACTGATGATCTTTTCAAAATACTCGAACAAACATTATACGATAACAATGATAAAGCTACTGGACAAATAAATATTAAGGATATCATGAAAACATGGATTAAACAAATGGGATATCCAGTTATTAATGTTACCAAACAAAAATGTACATATATTTTAACACAAAAACGGTTTCTTTCCAACCCTAGTAATAGTGTTGATATTTTCGAATCAAAATTAAATTATAAATGGACTATTCCAATTACTTATATTACAAGTAAAAACTCCTACCCAACATTAGTCTGGTTTAACAGTGGTGCCAATAGCTGTAAGTAAATTTTAATAATAAAATATCTTATGAAGTTTTTATTGTATATTGACTCTAATTAATGAACTATTTTCAAGAAAAATACTGATACATATCTGTGTTAATTGAATTCAGGTACTTTAAGTATTAGATCAATTTACTAATAACAAAAACCTTTTTGGCTGTAATCTATGTTAATGTGTTTGCTGATATAAACAGTTTGAATAGTTTCTTTTTTAATGCAAAATTTATTAATCTATGAAATCTTTATAATATATAAAAAAATATTTAGTAATATTGATTTAATCATTAAATAATACACATCAAGCAATTTATCGCTTTAGTTAATCTAAGCATAATCTTTTTGCTTTTTAAATATATAGTTAGTTTTTTTAAACGTAAAGAATGTTTTTTAATTTTTATTAATTTAAAAAAATCATACTTTGAAATATTGTTTAAATAAAATTACACTAATAGTTGAAGAACGGGAGAAAAAAAGCGCAGTTCAAAAAGTAATGTAATTAGTGCGTTCTTTATATTTCTAGAGAAATAAAAATGAGTGTACCTAATCCATTTTATCACTCCCTGCCGATGGATAAGTCAGCGTAAAATTTATTCATTTCATAAACTATCTTCTCAATAAAATTTTTGAACATTTTTGAATAGACGTTTTGATATATATGAATAGTTTCTATAATATTGAATGAAGTCACTTTCCTGCGTGCGTGAAAGCTTGCCAATAGGACTTGCTGCTAGGGACGTTTTTTCAAGCAACACATTCTTATATTTGTAAAAGGCACAACCAATATAAAAGAAATAAAATAAGAAATGCTATATTTCGATAAAATGGTATAAATCGCTTTCCTTCCTAAGGATTTATCGGTTATTTTAAATGTATAACAAGAAACTATTTGCTGGGTAAAATATTATATGGAAAAGATTTGGAACCGTAGATCTAATAAGATTCTTCAAGTATAAGTAAATGAAATAAAAAACATTTTTCCAAATCTATTTTTGTGAATAGGTAACTTCATTATTTCTTTTGTGTATTGTCGCATTTTGATCTAGTAAAGGTTTAAGTATAAAGTGTCATACAACTAAATTGCATTAGTTGAACGTCACCATTCCTTTTTTCACTGCTGCATTATGATTCAGCGGAGATTCAAACTTATAGCTTCAAACCGCGCAGATTGAATACAACCATCTCTTTTCCTTTATTGCTTTACAACGATTTAGCAAATTTGAGCGAACAAGTCTGAACTACGAAGGTTAAATAAAAATACGTAGCCTCTTAAAAAAAAACTAAAATTTAAAATTTAATAAATAACATCTTAGCTCTACTATAAGTTAATACATGTACAGAAAATGAAACTATAATTTGAAACTTAGCATGTAAAAATAAGTGATATGTTATTATAAAAATATGTTATAATTTTCTCCATTTTAAGAAAAATTCCGATAACTTTTTGTTTTGGCCTTTTGTAATAATGAAGCTGTCAGCTATTAGGTCTAAGGTCAAAACTTTGAGCTCTGTAGAAGTTATTTTGACGAGAAGAAGGTATAATATATAAAAAGTATATGGATACGTAAATATGTACGTAAAATGTAAATGGATGAAATTATAAAGATGTATAATATAAGTAGATGCAATTATAAAGATTTATAATGTAAATGGATGTTCTTAGGGCTTCTTAAATTATAAAATAATTGGTAATTTATTATTTAGCACATTGAATAATTATATGCAGTATCTTTTAATAGAGTTATTAAATTAAACCTTATCGTATTAATATAATAATAATACAATATTCTTTTACAGTGTTAATCGAATTGAATGAGACAGTTGAGTGGATTAAATTTAACGTAAATCAAGTTGGATATTATCGTGTAAATTATAATGAATCTGAATGGGAAACTTTGTTAAATATACTTCATTGTAGTCTCGAGGTAAGCTTTTTATATTTAAAATACGGAATCAATAAGAGAATTTTTTGAAAATTTTTAATTTAATATATTTTTTTACACTTTAATCAAACTTATTACTTCAAAATAAATTTCGTTTTAATAAAAACATAATCATTTATTTAATAAGAGTTTTAATAAAAATGTAAAGTATTAATAATAAACGATTATAGCTTTGTGCGTAAATTAATAATTTACTACTATATTTACAATTATTGTTAATTGTTCATGTCGTTTGAAAATTTTTGTGTACGCTATTATTTTCCTCTGTAAATTTTAGCATCAAACTAAATGCAGTACTTTTGGACTGCAGACACAGAACTCGGCAAATAGTTTTTTCTGAGTTTTGGGATTATTAATCATTAAAGGTCTCTTGAGCTTTTTAAGACAAAAGCCATATTATTGTTTGGTTAGAAATGTAATTCAAAAAGATGTCTATATCAGATAGTGCTACACGTTTTAGCTCTAGCTTACTACTGCCTTAAGGGAGAGAACCAAGAATGAGAAATAGCGGATACTTACTCTGATAAATGAACATTTATTTTGAAAAAGAAGTTGATATTTAAACATTGCAATAACTTCTACGATCAGTTGGTGATTTATTTGCAATAGCTTACTATATTACTGTAACTGAAATAAGTCTTTTTAGTATGTTTCTTTTAACAGCAGTTCCTCATCCGTATCGGGAACAGAGAGAGATGGGCTTGTTAATCTTTACGAATTATTTAAGCAAATAAATCAATATACGATAATCAGTAAATTAATCGAAGTCAAAACGACGAGATATTTATGATTAAAAAAAAGATCTCTTAGCGGTTAAGTTTAAACAAGAGTTTGAACAAGTTTTAACTTGATAAAATAGTTTAAAATATGTGAGTTTATAGTATGCACCAATTTTTAAAAAAATATTAACTTTTAATAATTATTCCAGTTGTCAAACAACTTTTTAACCTACTTTAACTTTATAACATATGGTATTATAGTCACTGCGGCTAGACTGACACAGCTCACAAATGTCAGTGTAACGGCGAAAGGCCGACAGAAAGTTTCTAAAATATAGTCAGTAACAAGTTCGAAGATTGACTTTACTACTAAACAATGATAATCACCATAATTACCTTTCTATAGTTAATGAGTTTCGAATACCGTCAACGTACAATAGGCTACCTGCTGAGTGTTTTGGAATGGTATCGAATACGTATTATGACGTACTATCTTACGTATGAGATTCTGATCGAGATATTAAGTTCCAACGAGGAGTTCTCAAAATTTTCATAAGAGCCACCGTTATTATTACTTAACATATGTTCAGTACTAATAACAAAATGTACCAACATTATATGCAGTTATTTTTTACCTCATTCGGAAGCATGACAGAAGCCATGAAGATGCCGAACAGGTATCAAGGCAGTAAATATTCACTACGAGGCTCTAATAGTTTCTGCATTAAGCAATGCAGAAACTAAAATGTTAAGTTATCTACAGAAACTAAAATTTAAAGTTCTCTAAAATGTAACCAGGCCTGAAAATTTTGGGAGAGCCAGTGATTCAGTCATTACCATGAAACCAAGACGAAGAGAAAAATGAAGAGAACCCCTTTCCCCAGCTTTAATCAATCATAAGGCTGGCTATTTCTAAGAGAATTGTCCTTATAGCCATTCACGCAACGGCTGAATCTTAACATAAGTTATCGCTGAAACCACCAGATAAGTACATGGCAGCATATATCTCTAGTGCTATGTACTTTCGACACTTAAACAAGATTTTTCAATGTAAAAATGTGAGATGTGTTATAATGAAATACAATAATTCATTTATTTTGTAAATGTGATGATTGATATTTATAAATGTTAGATCTATTTTAAGGTTTGCTGTAAAAATCTGTGCCATTGCATTTATTACTAAATTATTATTACTATCTAAAATTATATTTAAAATAGAATTTGTTCAATTTATTACGTAAATTTACTATTTTACTTTTAATAATTTAAAAGCGACCTATTGGGTAATGTCTAACTTTTAAAATATGGTATAATGTTATTCATTAATATATTTTCTGTAACATTATAATTTGTTCTTGGTAGCATTTCTCGGCATACAATTAAAATGTTTAACTTGCCTCTCTTAGAGAATATGTTTAGATGTATTCTTTATCTTCTCACTCGTTGCTTTACCTTTATATATAAAATTTACATGACAGATTACGCAAAAATTTTTTAGTTTTATTTAAAATCAATATCTTTGACTTTAAACAGTCAAAATAGACTTATTTGTGTAGATTTACAATTCGATAAAACATTTGTCCAGATTTTTTCTGAAATAAATTTAATCTAGTTGTATAACTGTGTGTTTACTTTTATAGTAAATACCTAATTCAATTATAACCAAAATTACAAATTTTAAGCAAATTTTATGTTTATTAGTATTCTAAAAAGTAATTAAATCTTTGTTGCATATTGATATTAGATGTAAGCAAAAAATTAAAAGCTATTAGTTTTTCTAAATTCAAATTGAATGTAAAAGTTATACATAAATTTGAATAAATAAACTTAATTACTCATAAGTAAAGGTAGAAAAAGGTATAGGTTAAAGGTGCGGTAAAATTTTTAAAGAAATGTGAAGAGTTAAATATGGCTAAATGCGTAATATTACATATAAAAATGATAGTTGCATATGTCGACCATTTGTTATTATAATCTTTCTTATTTTAATTCTTCCATTTTTTTCTCCTCCGATAAAATACATTTTTGTCTTAGGGATCAATACAATGAGATTAAGCCGTATTGTTCTCATCTGTTACATTTTTTAAGTATAGATGTATATCGAAAATGTACCGAAATGTTTCTACTATTCTTTTTTGCTTCCGTATCATTTCTTTCAAACTCGCGCTCATTTATACAGCTGTCCTGGGAAAAACGACTTCTGTGAAACACTGTAGAGTTTCTTATCAGATAGATCGATACGTTTCCAATAAATACTAAACTCGATTTAAGCTGAGTTGTTCAGGGTTAAATCAGACGGATTTGCACTGTGTACTAAGAAATAAAATTTAATTTTTTATACTATCAATAATTTTTTAATGATAATTTAATCATATTGATTCATTATTCACGTAACATGATTGTATATATAAATAATTTTAGCTGTTAACTTAGTGATATACGAGAGAATGATATTATGTATTAGATATATTATTATTTTGTAATTATTCGTTCTAATTCCGTAACTAGTCGTTATGGAAAGAAATATTTGAGAGTTTTTTATAGGTTGAAACAATTTTAAATTAGTTAATCAGATATTTATATTGTTATAAAATTTTCTGAAAGTATAAAGTTTTTAAATCAAAAGTTCTTCCCGAGTATTTTCGACAATGTTTGATTTCGCCATAAATAATATATATTTGCAAATTAAAGCAAACCAAGTTACAAATAATTTGTCAATAAATAATGCAAATTATATTTATTTGAATGTATACAATAAATAAATAAACGATGATTTGCTAATATTATTTATGCGATATCTAATGAATTATAATGTGTTATTTTATAAAAGCTTTAGTTTATATATTTCCCTAGTTTTTAAATATTCTTGTATGAAAATACTTTTTTCTATTTTAGCGTTTTTCTGTTCAAGATAGAACTCATCTTATAGAAGACGCTTTTAGTTTAGCTCATGCAGAAGAACTTGATTATACTATACCAATGAATATGACTCTTTATCTCAATAAAGAAAAACATTTTTCTCCATGGTACGTTGCCGCTAATGAGTTAAAAGCTATAGACTCACTGCTATTATCAACAAACATTTCAACAAAGTTTCGAGTAAGTTACTTTCAATTACTAGTAATAAAATATATTTGACATATGAATGTAGATCATAATATTTTAAATTTATTATTCAGAAGATTAAACATTTATCCAGTCACATTAATTCACAGTAGTATATTTGTCATAAAAGAAGAATAGATTCTATGCTTACTTATGTGTGCATATGTATTAAACATATATTAGGAATGTAAATATCATATCGCAAAAACCATTAAGTACCACGAATTTTTAGCGTGTTAGTTACCAAAGTTTCGTATCATTGCAGCCGTTGCAAAGCAACTGCCATATATGATAAGTAGTACGATACAAATGAGAAAGTACAAGGCATAAGCTGCACGCATATATACATAAATGAGGGGTACACACACTTAGACGAGGTCGATCATCTTCAGTAACTTAATTTACTCTATACTTTTTTATGGAGGATGAGTTCTTTTACTCTGATCACATAAAAAATTGACGGATTTTTTCTATTTATTTCTTATTATTTCTATGCGCTCGAATGGTTCAGTGTAATAATAATCCATTATTCTTTTTTTATATTTTTACTATTTGCTGGTTCCAATTTATTATTATCGCTTAAAGTAATAAGAAAAAAGAATATTTTTTTAAAGTCAGAAAAGGTCTACTATAAACTTATCAGCTTTTAAATTTTAGTACTTTGAGTGCTTTGTTTGTCTGATGTACAATTTTATCCATAAAATGATTATAGAACATGACTGAAGAACATTTTTAAACCATTTAGGCTTGCGCTTAATTAGATTTTAGAATCTTGATAGCATTCTGAAGTTAATTTTCAATACAAGATTTAGTTTCAAGCTTCGTAGTAAATTGTAATATATGCGTAATATTTTATTGAATGTAATGTTTATTGAATCTATGAAAATAATATTTTTCCGCTAGATAGAAATTAATACTTTCAACAGATTATATCGAATCAATTTTTTCTAACTTGCTTATAGATTCCATCATTATTGAAAACGTGTGACTGCCTTATCAAACAACAAAAACTTCATCTAGTTTATAATATGAACATCCTAATAATATTCTTTTTTTAGATTTAGTGATTCAAAAATATTATTTTTATTTAAATTATTTAAAAAATTTATTTTTAATTTGTTCTGAAATTTTTGTTGTGCGATATTACTTATAATCATATTCCTTTGTTCTTTTACATTTTATTATTTGAAATAGAAAAGTCATCAATATTTTGCCTAAGATAATATTTTACTGCACAGAAACTTTGAAGACAACTGTAAAATGACTAATGTACGATTTATTTTATATTATTTATTAATGAACACAAATATATCCTTTATTTAAGTTAGCTTTTTTTGAAAAACTCAGATAACTATGTGATCGACTTATTTAGATATGTTCAGCAACTTTCTGTGACTTAATAATTGATGTTTAAATTTATTTTAAATAAAAATTATTAACGTTATAAAAATATTTAGAGCTTTTTAATAGACACTAGATGTATCCAGATATGGGGTATTTTTCTTCTATACAACTTGTGCATTGAGAGCAGTTCTATCTATTCCGAGCTAGACTAAATACTACTTCCATATGTTTATACTCTACAAATGCCAGAATGCAAGAGAGATAAGTCCAGTTAAAACGAATACTAGCATTGAGAGATCTATGAATTTTATACCACTTTTACACTAATCTATCGATAAATGCTTTATATTTCCTTCCTTCTCTTTAGGCTAAAGAAAACTAATAAACCCAATACTGCGAGTGCTCTGTAGTTTAAAAAATGTGCCATTTGTCTCTTTATTTTTTTTACATTTATTACTTTTGTAATACATCTTAATTTTCTCAGCGTAAACAAGGATTATTCCACATGATTCAGTCTTTTCAAAGCAATCTGATCCAATTATTTCATCAATATGTACATGCTTCAGAACGATAAAAAATTACGCTAAAGTTGTCTGTACATATCTTGACGATAAATCAGACTGTAAAATTGCTAAAAACGTATACATAACTATATATATATATATATTTTTGCTTGATTTGCTTAAGGTTTATACTGGTTCTTTATTCAGTTAACGTATTTACTTAGTTTCTTAACTTTATGGAAGTTTGTCGAATATAATGTGAAACCTTATCAAGCAAATGATTATGACACTATCTAAAAAAAATTAATATTTATCAAATAATTCAATTTTATATGAGTAAATTACATCTGATTTTTAAATTTAGGCTTATGTAAAAGATCTTCTGAATAATGCTTATCATGATGTTACCTGGAATATTGAGGAAATGGAAAGCCATGAGAAACTGTGAGTACGTGAATATAAAATAAAATAATATATTATTTATCATAAGCAATTAACTAAATTAATAAAATATTTTCATATCTAAATAAACTATTACAACTTAATACAACTAATAAATTTATAATAAAAGTCTATGCTTGTACGAAGTTTATTTACCAATTTTCTGCATGAATAGAATATAAAATTTGTATATTTCTTAATTTATTTCTCAATATTATCATTATTGTATTACAAAATATAGTGCAATAGAAACCAAGATAAACAAATATACAGGATTTGAAAGTAATTTAAACTTTAATTCGTTGATTTTTATTACTACAACAGTTGGAGTATTGTTTTGTTATAAAAGCACATCTATTTAATGAAATTATAAAAGTATAATAAGTTTTTAAAATTTGATTTCCATAATCCTGTAGTAGATTTGAATAATATAATACTATTTATTTTATTTTTATTCTAAAAATCAATATAAATTATTTTTCGTATAGTTTCGTTAACTCATTTGACTGTTTAAAGATTTCTATTGGGTAGTGATGGGCTCAAGTCTCACAATTTATTATAAATCGATATAAAATTCCTTTAGATTGCTACAGAATACTGACAATGATGATTTGAAATATCGACATTGTTCTTTTCTGTACGTAATGCCCATCTAACATATAAGTAGTTTATATTAAAATGTACGTATAAAATATTGTTGCATTCTGTTGACATCTTTATAATTTTTGTGTAATGTCTCATTTTTACACGTTAATTATTCTAAATTCTGGATCAATTAATTAAAGGAATGTTTATTACGTAACTCTTCACTAGTGTGGATTTTAATTTATTTTTAATTATATTATGTTATCTTTGAGGGCAAAATCGCTCACTGTTTGGTAGAACTTTTTTTTATTCTCTTAATAGCAAAATTTTCCAGAAAAAATACAATATTTTCATTTTTTCAAAAGTCATCAACCTCATTATTTTAGCAAATTATAAATCCATACCAAGTAATACATAATTTTTAAACCATAATGGTAACCTAATAAAAAATAAAATTATACACGCTTAAAAATCATGAAATCACCATGTCTATGTAATAGCGCTTTGCGCGTATAAATTTGTTAAAAAGCATAAAATAACAATTTTATTTTTTAGATACTAATACAACACGAATTAAGTACAAAATACTACTAGTTTATTTATTGTAACGTAACGTTTTTCTCTTTATGTTACCTATTTATTCAATTGATACTGTCTAACGGTTTTACCTTTTCTTATAGCGGCTGCAGCTCGGTCTCTCACGCTTTCTGGCTGTTTCGGCCCGGATGGTTCGATGTCGGACCGCATTCGTATCGGGAAGAAGCGTGAAAAGACGGGGCGAAATAAGAATGGCGTTCATTTTATATTAAACTAAATTTATTTATTTCATCTAAATCTTATACGTATTAATTATTTTATTATTTGGAGACACAATTTTCTTTCACGACACTACCGTTTGCAATATTTTGTTATTGAGCATACGGCTAAACGTGGCGGTGGGTTACAATCTTCTAATGAAAAATAGCGGCGGATTTTTTATTCGTACAGGGCTCGCTACGGCGGCGATTATTTTACACAGACTTGATGATTTTACAGCGGAATTTATTTACGATGAATCGCGGCAGTGGATAACTCTCACAAATTTTGACAAGGAAAGTCCAGCCTCGTGGCGGTACCTCAGGGGTGAGCCCAAATGACTTCGCCCTGATCAGAGGCAACGCGTCAAATGTCAGCATGGCCGGGAATACGTCAAATTTCAACATCACCCAGAGTTTCCTAGTGCGTCAAATGTCTTACGCCAGGGGCCACGCACCAAATGTTAGCATGACTACTGGAGACCTCCGAATCTCCATTTCTTGTCGAAATCGCTCTTTTTCTTTCCTTCGTGGGCGCTTTTCATCTCGTTCTCGTATTCGCGTGGCTTCCTGGAGGGTTGCTTTACTTAGCTTTTGTCCTTACATTCCTCGGGCAAAGGCTAGCGGCGGTTTTTCAAGATCATGGCGGTCGCGCTTGATCGCGTAAGGCCTATGCATCGCCGAGACTGTACTCTCTCGCACTCGTTCCTCGTTGTGTTTCTCGCTTACTCGCACGTATATTGAGTCGCTTTCTCCTACTACGCAATCATTCTCACTCACTCACTCTACACTCTCTTGCGCGTACACTGGGACGCATTTTCCCACTTCACGAGCATTCTCTCGCTCACTTACTCTGCACTCTCTTTCTCACGTTTCGCACACTGGCGGCCGACGCTATTCCGCGCTCGCTCTCACTCTATTGTCGCGCAAGCGTCACTCGCGTAAATGCTGCTTCTACACACACACTGTCGCGTTGAGGTCTTTAACTTAACACGTACTGTTACTTCCTGTGCCTCTTGTATATACTTGTTGCACAGCATCTCTTGTATATGCACGCGCGAGTTGTATACTCACTGGCGTTTATCGCATATGTACGCACACATTCGTCGGCGTTTATTACAAATGCAAGCACACACTTTCGCCTGGGCTCTGCTGCTTGCCCGTAAACACTGTATTACATATAATCTTATTTATAAGTTCACGACGGACTTATCCATCGCAAATGTTTTAATAAAAACATCTAAATATACTTTTTACTAGAAAAATGCGTTCACATAAAAGTCACTTTCAATTCTAGTAAGTTATTTAATATTTTTTAACGTAATAAAATTAATTGTTTACTTGAGATATTTAATTTATCAAGTTTATATTGTAAAAAATTGTTTTTATAATAGTTTCATATACATATAATTTATATAATGTTTTTGATAATAGTTCTATATTAATTCTATGTAGTCTATATTAGAGAAAAAGGTCCATGTAAAAAAGCAAAGAGACTCAATTTATCTTTGATTTTATTTTCATATTACAACAGTAAATATTGATATATTTTGTGAAAAAACTTTATATTTTTACTGAATTATATGAAAACTGCAACATTCATTGTTCTAGCTTGTAACGTTAGTAAATGGATATAAAAGAATGGAGTAAACTTATTTTAAGAAGTTAATATATTATTATAAATAATAAAAATGAAGATATTATGTATCTTTGTAATTAAACATAAAAATACACAATATGATCTTTCTACGTTGGCCAGGGGTGGATCCCGAGATGCTGAATCCCCCTCAAAGAGTAAGCGTTTTGGGCTCCAAGCTCCGAGAGCCTCCGAAGCCACACTAGCAGAAGAAGATATAGTAGAGTGTGAGAGAGAGGGTGAGCGGTCTGGTCTTTTCTGCGGATATCCTTTACGCTTCTGTTTCTTGAGCTCCGAAGTTCCTCACTTTCTGTCTTTGCGCAAAAGGACCAATCACCGCAGGGGGTGCCCCTCCATTACAGTTGGGATCAATAGGCGCGTAGCTCCCACGCTGGGCGATTTCCAGGAAAATCAGTGGCGTCGCTTGGGCAAACTTCCGGGTCTGACGCTCGAATCTTCCTCTCGTCCACCCTTCCGTTGAAAACAAGCACAGGGGCCAGATCGTGCCGGCATCTACTCGGCTTGTACAGGTCGAGGCCTGTTTTGCATGAGTTCGGAGGATTTTCACTGAAAACTACTCGTCGCAGGCGTCCTGTGCGCGTCAAACTGATGGTCCTTGATTATGCCTATACCACTAGTTTTTAATAGTGCAAACATTTGTGTTTTGCACTTTTAATTTGGATTTATATTGTAATTGTAAATTAAATTGGATCTCTACCGCTATGCAAAAAAATCATTCCCGTATTGATCTCTTGATAGAAGCGCTTAAGAGGTAGTGAGTTCAATTTTTCTCAAATGTTTGGAATAGAGCCGAAATAATTATTAACGGGATATACATGATATTATATATATTGTGTTTATAATTGAAAATCGAAACAAGTTACAAAAATAATTTAATATAAAACTTTATTTCTCAACAATAATTCTTTCTCTTTCTGTATCAGATTAATTTTTGTATCATACTAATTTTGGTAACTTTGTTAAATGAAACAATTTCTAAAAATAACTATGTTACCTCACATATAAAATATGTGAACATTCATATTGCTTTCATAACAAACTATTAATAAATATTTAGAGGCATAATTTATTTCAGCTGGGTTTGTATTTTTTAGTATTTTAATTTAGTTATTATTAGTTAGTATTTCAGTAAAAGTATTTTGTTTTTTTATTGTAATTATCTATTAAAATATTCACATGTCTGCTAGTACATGTTTATTTATATTTTATTATTTCCATGTAAATATCTTCATCAAATATGCTAGCTATTAAAAATATTAATAATTTTCTGTTTATTTTAATTCATGTTTTTATTTTTATATAAAAATCTAACTAATTAGACTATCAATGTTTATCTTTTTTATGTCAGAAATTTGAGAACTACAATTCTTGGACTTGCTTGCGCTATTGGTCATATTAAATGCTTAGAAGAGGTTACCGCGATTTTTAAATATTGGATAACCGATAAAGAAGATAACCGCCCACACCCAGATATTCGTGCTCACGTTTATTACTATGGTAAATTAAATACACTTTACAAATATTCTATTTTTATTCAAGTAAGATACGAATAATGTTTTTTCTTGGAAATAATTATAAATTATAAGTGCGAGTATTATTAGTTTCTTATTGTTTACAATATGTAAATTATAACCAGGTATTGTGGAATTCGGAAAGGCTCAATTGTTTTCTTAGCTAAATTTGTGGCCTTTAACTATCGTTTGTGAATTACGTAAAAACTGCAATGAGAAAAAATTTGATATCATTAATTGTTTAACGTTTAATATACAAGTATACAAAATCTTCCGTTCTGTATTTTCATAAAAAAGTTAACTCTTTGGAGTCTAATATTTGTTTAAATCCTAGTTTATTGTTTTAATTTTTGTTATATTTCTATATTTGATTTTATATCAGAAATCACCTCTCTACTTCATTATCAAATAACCTCTTATACTTGCTGATATTTAATAAAGTTTGCCTTCTAAATATTAAATTTCTGACAAGTATAAGAGTTCTGATTTTATTGGATTACATTATATCTAGTTATTTAGATGTGAAGATAGAATAGGAAGATAATCAAATTAATGATTTTTTTTGGTATAGATATAAATATTCAATAATTTTATAATAACACAATATAGTTTAGTGACAAGTTATTTCTGAAATTTGCCATCTACTCATTATTTTTAACCAATAGGTATGAATCATGTTGGCAGTGAAGCTGAATGGAATATAATGTTCGAAAGATTTACTAATGAAAATGATGCTGCTGAAAAAATGAAGCTTATGCATGGATTGGCCGGCATTCGTTCAACTGAAATTTTAAAAAAGTAAGATATGTAATTATTATTAGTAATTTAAAGCAAGTTGTTATAAATTTATTTACAAATTGAATGGGAAAAAATATATAGTTGATAAAAAATCCTGTTTATTTCCTACGTCTATAATCAATTTCTTTCGCTTTTCTCACTTTTGCTATTTATACTATTTATACACGCATGAGAACGATACGATCATATCTTGTGCTAATACTGTGGAACTAGTTCAGTTGTTATCTCAGGTACGTTAGGTGGAGAAATGAAACGAAAATTATAAAAATACAAGAATATAATATACAATATAAATTGCAAATTAAATAATTTATATGCTTTTGTATAAAGGCAAGTGATACTTTCTCTTTTTCGCATCATCTAAGGTCTTTCGATCCATTCTATCTTTCATTCTATGCACATTCTATCTTTCTGACTCTTCTCTCTCTCTCTCTCTGTCTCTCATTCTTGCATACCACACGCGTGCTTAACTTCTCAATTCCTCAATATCGTCAAATTTGCTTATAGTTATACACAGAAATAAATGTATAGCTATTAAAGAAGTTTTCTTACGAAAAATTGTATAAATAAATATGATTTATTTGTAATTTTTGTTTAAAAAATATGGAAAATTCATCATCAGAAAATAAAGAAAATATGATTAAATCTGTTGTTTTCATTGTTAGGATAAGCACTGCAAAATTATTTCTTTAAAGAATCAGAGTGGATTTATCGAATTTAATGTAATTTATAATACATATGCAACAGTCGCACATACGTCAGTGTTCAATTCATTCTTCTTTCATGATGATAAAAATAAAGTCGACTTTATTTACTGTCAACACGAGTTTCATTATAGTATCACGTGCCTTCAAATATATTAGAAAATAATATTTTGTATAATAATGAAATATAAAATACAGAATTATGATAGAACTGATTTATCATTTACTTCATCTTTGTTTTATATAATGATTCTTAAAAAATTAAATAATCCAAAATAAATTTGTTACTCTTTTTGTGTAATAAAAATATTTGTGAAATTAATTCGCATAAATTGATGAAATATGCAACAGATTAAGAATGTGCAATAAACACTTTGTAATGAAAAATCATTTTTGTAACGTCATGAAATATCAAATAGACTTTTTGGGTATCATTTCGTTTATTAAAATGAACTATTTTGTGACTAAACTTTGTAAGAAGTTACCGATGAAGCAACATTTTTATTAATAACAAGACTAGCTCAGTGCAAACACATAACCGGAGTAAGAAGCCATTTTAAATAAATTTGTAAGTTATCAGTAAGAAGTACCAATATATTTTCATCTTTTTACATTACAAAATGATAATCAATTGCTGGAATACAGTGTTTTGAAAATACAGTCAACGCCCTACCGGTTAAAAAGGCATTAATGTCTGTGATAAATAACAAATTTAAATTTGAATCAAATATAATTAAAACAAATTTTTAATTTAAAAAAATAAATGCTTGAAATATAAATATTAGAAATGCTTCTACCACTCGGGTGAATTTATTGGAAAAAATTAGGATTTATAAGACGAATCGGGAAGATAAAAACAAAGAATCCGAAGACAGAAAGGGATAAAAATGCCCTCTATGATCGTTATAACTGTAGCGGACAGATAATTTCGAAAAGTGGATGAATGAACTTTCTCGTTCTGGTGATTATGAGTATGCTTTGAAAAAAAATCTGAATACTCTGCAATTCAAATTCTGTACATTTTATTCTCACCTTCTTTCCTATCTTACATAAAATAAACATCTAACGTTCAATTTTTTCCTTGTATCTCATATTTATAACTTAAGATATTACATTTTCCTGTTACAATAGTACTTTAGTGAATTAATTAATGAAAATAATAAGTTTTTTATGTGTTAGGCAATTTACTTAACAGATATAATTAATACTTATAAATAAATTCATAATTATAGTTGAATATTATAATTTCAATTTAATTAAACGAACGTATAAGTACTTATAAACATTTAACTATTATTTCATTTCATATCAATATTAATTTTTTAATAGTAATTTTTGCATTCTTTATTTTTTAGATTTATTAATTTATCAATGGATGAAAATTATGTACGTACGCAGGATGCACTAAATTGTTTAAGTAGTATTTCTATGAACGCTTTTGGAAGTAATTTGGTATGGGATTGGGTGCGTGCAAACTGGCTGTTACTTGTAAAGCGTTATACTTTGAATGATCGCTACCTTGGAAAATTATTGCCACTAATTACCAAAAATTTTGCTACTAAGACGAAGTTGAATGAGATTAAGGACTTTTTTGAAAAATATCCAGAAGCTGGAGCTGGTATTAATTATAGAGCTGAGGCTCTTGAAATCGTAGAAACTAATATTAAATGGATTGAAAATAATAGCGAAAAAATCAACAATTGGCTTGATCAGAAGGTTGTAGAAAAATTGTAAACTCCCAAAATATACAAAAATAATATAAACTAAAATATGCTTAACTATATAAGCATTTAATACAAATATAAGAAGTTTTAATTATACTAAATAAATGAATTTCAATTCTTTTAAAAAATGTTTTCATAGGGTATCATTAACATTTTATTTTTGCGGATAAATCAATATCTAATACTATTTTATTCTATTTATTGCAATATTTTTCATAATAAACACTTTAAACGATACGATATCTTGTAAACACATGTATTTAAAATCCTTTTTATATTTTTATAAAATTTTATAGGGTATCAATATTTAAAAAATGTGGTTGATCTTTTATACTACGTTTTAATATATTTTATGTAAATTTGAATGCTTGCGTTGCGATTACATGAATATGTACCTCATAATAATTATACAAGTAACTAATAAGTAATTTCTATAATGATAACAAATTTTCCACTGTAAGGTAGCATTTAAGTATAGATAAAATTAGTGAGAAAAGAGTTTAGAATTACCAAGTTTAAATTTATAGAAAAAGTGGGCTTTTAAAGATTGGGTATTTTGCATGGATATCTCAATAGCTTTAATAAGGTCATTAAATGGATTTTCTAATTCAAAAGTTTTTGTTACATCGTTGTTTGTATCAATAATAACTTCTGTTAGTATATTGGGTTCTTGAATCATTTTCATTGTACTAGTTTTTTTGTTCACATGCTTTATCATTCATTATTTCAAAGATATTTTGTAATTTTACATATGATGAACTTTTAAAGAATTAAAAAGTAACACATAAATCTTATTTTGTGAATTTTTATTTTTTTATAGAGTGATCGGCGTTTTCTCAGGTTTTTCATATATTATTTATATTTTTCCTGCATTTAAAATATGTATAATATTTATTATACAAAGTCTAAATTTTTGTTAAATACTCTCACAATTTACATTAGTTACAAATAATGACATTAAAGCAAGTACAGATTCAAGTTCTGTCTACACAGTTTATTAAATGTTTAAATGCGCCGAGGATATAAATATAAATCCCGACGTACGAGAGTTTCTCTTTCATGTTTATACTAGTTAGGACATGATGCTGATAATACGATACCGCTGGTATACCTGAAGGAAGAGGTGGTGTCCCGTCGATATATGATAAGGGAGCTATCATAAACTTGAATGAAGGAATTGAAGCTTTGGTGCTTTCACAAAAGGTATAATATGATACTAGAAAAGCACTAGACAAAAAAAATATGAAAATACGTCACTGTCTTAGCAGACAGCTACGAAGAAGGGACCAACAACAAACCAATCTTTTCAGGATGATGGTCTAGCTTTAATTTTGCTGGAATTCCAGAAAGATGCACCAATAATCTACCAGTGATTCATCATGTGATACTACTTAGTTGATATTAATTAAGATATATATGTTATATATAGACTAGCTAAATGATGTAAAAGTGTTAATAGTTCGTATATTGACTAATAAATCCAAGTGACTCAGAAAGAAGGCATTACTATGCTGAGTAACGTATTTTAGCAGGATAAAAATGGGTTTTTAATACGTAGAATAATATAGCTAAGCGTAAAGAGAATAAGTCAAATAATGTAGTTAAACGGAATGAGGAATGGAAGGTATCATAACAGAAAGTTCGCAGGAATTATGTTTAAGAAGTAAAATTAAAAAAATACAAAAACAGAAATGGTAAAAGGTATTACGTAAAGATGTTGAGGTAACATTTCGATATTTATAATAGTTTTATAAGCGATAAATTCTTGCAAGCGGATAGTCATAAGTGATAGATAATTTTCTAAAAAAATTTTCATCTCTTTTATACTCACACAATCGTAAAGCGCATGTTCAATAGCATTATATATTACAGATACTATTAACCAAGCATTGCGGTCTTCTTCCACTTGCTAAGTTACAGGCGCCTCTGCTTTCACGCAAAATTTCTTCGGAAAGGCTTTCATTAGTTAGCGTTAAGGGCGGCTGTTCGTTTTTGCTTACCGCCATGCGACCAGCTATGTTGGGTCTTTGTGGCCGGCACTTCTGTCACAAATTCGTACATAATTTAATTCTGTAAATTATCTATATTTACATTCTTATTTTATTCGGTTGGCTTATTAGAGGATTATTGGAGGAAGAGGTTTTTTTTTCAGAAGAGAAATATCATTTTTATAATGAACTCCTTTAAGCCATCTTACGGTCTTCGCTTTTTAGAAAAAAAAAGAAAATGCATCGGTCAAAATAATCAAAAGAATTACGTTCTAGTAAACATTGAAACAATATTTATATTTTCAAAAAGAAAGTTTTACAAAATTAAATTTTATTACAACTTTGAAAAAAATAAATTTTCTCTAATTTAGGATACTCGGCATTATAAGTAAAAATATCAAAGGCCAGAATAATAAGGAACCCATTAAATTCAAACAAAAGTATAAACATATTTCACCATAATAAAAAATACGTAAGTATATGCTTTTTAAAGTATATTTGCCAAAAATATATTTAACATTGTTTTGAATGATATATGATATGATTATGATAATGATACAATTACCATATCATAGCGTCCCGCTATGTTTGACATACAACTGATTATAAATACGTCCTCATATAAAAGCTTACATTTCTAAGAAATATCATTCTTGTAAGTAAATGCATCTGAAGTTTAAAATTTTATTTAAATATATATTTTTTAAATTTATTTTTAAGTAAAATTTATAATTTTTACGATATCAATCTAAAGCAACGGACATGCAGATATAATAAAAGGTAAATGAATAAAAATAAATTTGATGGATGCATTATCAATATCTTTTTGTTAAAATTGGAAATTCGTTGATTGGTGAAATGGGTTATAGACAGATAACACAATATGATAATCGTCGACCTGATATGGGTCATCTTTTTGCTGCATGAGCATTAGTGGCCTTGCGCTTATTGGTGCTCATAAAAGCGACTGATATGAGCATGAAGTTATATACATGTATAGAAAGAGAGAGAGAGAGAGAGAGAGAGAGAGAGAGAGAGAGAGCAACTATGTATACCGATATATACGGTGTATAAAGTAACAAATAAAAATGAAACCAAAAACTCTTATGATAAGATTTTTCCAAAGTTTACTTAGTTTATTATAGTATATAATAATATCAATAATCCATAAAAGACAAACAGAAATATTTTTATAGAAAATATACTTATACAATATACATAGCAATAAATTTGATTTTATAATTTATACGGAATATTTAAAGCAAATATTTCCTTATAAAATAATACTATACTATTAATGCTTCTTGATACACCATAATTCAATGTCATATTTTGCGGGTTTGTGAGATCCAATAAACTGAGCCCTCTATTGCGCATCCAACAAAGTGGTGCGCCATATTATTTTGCTAATACAAATTAATACGTATTAATTTTTTGTAGTTAGAAAATTTTCCATAAAACTAACGAATTATCTCTGTATATCAATTCTTTAATAAAAAAAAATCAAGTAAAAATAAGAAAGAAAATAATTTGGATTTATTTCATTGAAATTTTTATTAATAAATTCGTTTAGACGTGAAAATTATTTATGAATGTAATTTACACGGTACGTTATATGTAAAAAACACTTGTATTCCGTTATTATTAAATTTTCTCACTAAGCACATCATGACACAGCTACAACTTTAAAAGCCTAAGTGCGTCATTTCCGATTTCGGAAGTTGTTTCTCAGTTCTCAGCGCCATTTTATATGTCAACGAAGTATTGGAAGTTAAAGAAAAAAATCCTATGCGATAAATGACCTTTGCGTTTCTTATTGCTTCTAACAATTAAATTATATTTTTTCCTCATTGTATTAGATACCGTATCTAGGAGTGTAACTTTTAGAAGTTAAATTATTATAAAATATTAGTTTTTGTATTTAATAGACTAAGTAAGTTTTGTAATATATAGTTCGAATGTTTTCATATCATTAGTGTGACAAAACGGAAAAATTAATAAAACTGCAGCTTTTAATTCATTAATATAGTTAAACATTTAAAACAATTTTTCATAAAGTTATAAATTATAGTTTTTTCATTACAAACACTTTCTTTTTAGTGAATAAATAATCTTACGTTTTATTATTTAGTAAGGACATTATTGTTATTAATTTAAAAAAAGTATGATATATTTTATGAACTTACAAGATTGTTTTATAATTACAATATTATAAATATTTCATAGATTTGTGCATTACAAAATCCATGATGGCAAATGGAAATGATCATGACGAAGAAGGATACGTGGTAAAAGTACGGGGTTTACCTTGGTCAACAACTGTTGATGAAATTATGAAATTTTTTGGAGACTGCAGTATTTCTCATGGTAAGGCAGGAATTCACATGACAATGTCTCGAGAAGGACGTCCAAGTGGAGAAGCTTATATTGAAATGGATTCTGAGGAAGATATAGAAAAAGCTTGTAAACGAGATCGAGATCACATGGGTCATCGCTACATTGAAGGTTATCAATATTTCTGTGTAGTAATCAATTTTACCATTTAATTAATTTAATTTAAATTAATAATAATTTATCAAATTAGGAAAAGATGAATAATATGGAATTTCTTAAATATTTTAATATATTTAGAGTATATTTTTCTATGTTGTTTAATGTTAATAATTTATTTTCTTCAAAATCTTTATTTTATACTTTTTTTATTGTATTATCTATTTGTAACTTAAATAAACAGATTTAATTCTGTGGTTTTATCAACTGAATATCAAATAATTAATTATAAAAAATACATACTTTTATAAATATTACAAGTATAAAAAATTATATTTTTTAAGATTGTTTATAATAAATTATATTAAAAAAAGAATAAAGTAGTAAATAGGAATAATTTTCATTTTTGCAGTTTTTAAAGCAAAAAGAGGAGAAATGGAGTGGGTCATAAAAAGAAGTGGCTTAAATTTAGAAAATGCAATGGATGATGGATGTGTCAGATTAAGAGGTTTACCATTTGGTTGTTCAAAAGAAGAAATCGCACAGTTTTTCTCAGGTATATTTACAGATCTGTTTTGTGATTAATATTTTTTATTTAATGTATAAAATTAACTTAGTATATATTAAATACAAATTCATAATTAATATAAATTTCATTTTTAATATTTTACAAAATATTCAAATTAATATAAAATATTCATTTTTTTAAGTATGAGAACAAATACATTTTATAATTGTTTTGATTAAGTTAAAAAAAATTTATTCATTAATGTAATTCACAAATTTAATGACTGTTAAAGAAAATATTATCTGCATAAATTGTACCTTTCTATAATTATATTTTTAAATAATATTTTAAATTAAAATCTTGTGATGTATTATTAGATTTAAATTTCCTTTTATATTCTTTTTATATATTCAACAAATTTTTTCAAATAATTTTAGCTTAAAATACATCCAAAATAATTTTATAATATTTATCTGTTACCGATGTAGTGCAGTTTTAAAGAACATTATTTAATTTATTATTTTAAATCTCTAATTTTATATATACTGTATATAAATTTTTTAAACTGCTATTTTTTTAAATTCTAAATCATTTAATTAACTTCATATAAAATATCTGTTTGTTATTAATTATATTAAAATTAATTTAATAATAATTAATTTGATTTATATTTTAATAATAATGAATTTGAAAATTATTTTGATAATACCTAAATGTCAATAGTATTTAAATAGTTATTTATTTACTTTTGTTCAATGTCAACAGTTTTTCTAACATATATTTTTTTTTATTTGCATGTATTTTAATACAATAGAATAACACACTAAAATAATTTACAATTCTTAGTTATACTACTATATTTAGTATTGAAGTATTTTTTCTCTATACTGTCAAAAAGAAATGCAAAATCTTTTAATGATTTGGATTTGTAAGGGTATTTTAATTATGTTATCGAATATTAAAACAATAAAATAAAAATTTGAAATCAGAAAAGGAACAAATTTAATGGGCGCTAAGCTACAATTCGTTGTTTGATTATGTGTGGGTCAGGGTTGGAGATATTGCCGAACGGGATTTCACTACCGACAGACTACACGGGCCGCAGTACTGGGGAGGCTTACGTTCAATTTGTTAACAAAGATGTTGCGGAGCGCGCTCTGCAGAAACACAAGGAAAAGATAGGACACAGGTGGGGCACTGAGCTCGGTTCGGGTATACTTATGATTTTTTTCTATCATTTTACGATAAGTAGTCTACACAAGCTTATCGACTTTCTTATAGTTGATAAAGCGGGAAGAATATTTTTTTATTTTAAACAGTTTCTTTACAAGGTTCATAAAATTCATAATCAACATGTTGCATGATACTTTAGAAAAAAGTTACAATTTAAGTTTATTTCTATATTTTAAGTTCTTTTCTTAGTAAGGTTAAAATAATTTGTATTTTATTTATAAAACTTATGTAAGGTTGCTCAATTAAGCATTTGCATTTGGTGTAATACTATAGACATTTTATTCCATCATTAAGAATTATTTAATTATTTTGGATTAATAAATGTAAAGAAACTGTTTTATTGAAATTACATCAAAGAAGAAAAAACGAGTCGTATGTAAACAAAGTACTGTTGGCCCGAGCAAAACCACTGGGTAGGGGCTCCGGGCGGGAGGTACCCCTTTACATCGACTTCAATATCCATGGGAGGTGGGTAGGGCTGCCCCGAGGCAATTCACCGTAGAAGGGTGGGCTCTCGGAGGTAGTAAACATCATTGTAATTTTATTTATTTTTACTTATACTTAGTGTAAATAAACCATGTTATATGAATATAAAGTTATTAATTTAATAATGTTCAAACAGTATTATATATATATATGTATTTGTTGAAAGAAAAAGTAACACTACAAAATACCAACAAGTTTATTTTTACTTATACTTTTCAAATTTTATTCTTAATTGCAATCACATGGTTTATTTGCAATTACTTAAATATGCAATGAGGTGACGTAGGTATAATAATAAGTATCCAGGAAAGGTAAAAGCATACTGTATCATTTCTTTACAGTTTAAAATTTTGTCTTGATAAAAAAATTGATAATTGTCAAATATAACTTATTTTCTTTTAAAATATAATAATTTGTCTCCGTCACCGTCATTTATTAAATATTTTATTTATATATAGGATTAATTCTTTTCTGAGAAATTTTTTATAGTATTAATAAATCATGTATAATTATTGTTACTAACTCATCTATTAATAATGACCAACAGATACATTGAAATCTTCAGAAGTAGTTTATCAGAAGTTCGGGCTAGCATTGGACCAAAGATGCGAGGTGGTCCAATGGGTGGATTCAACCAAAGACCAGCTCCATATGATCGTGGAAGTAGGTTTGGTGGAATGAACCGTTTCAATAACAACGGCAGAGGAAATAGAGGAAATAGAGGTTAGGCACACTTTACCATAAATAAATATCTTCCTATTAGAATATTGAGAATAAAAAGTGCAAGTGAAATATATACCCTTAAAAATAAATAAATAAATAATTATAAGAATGTGACCAAAAATTAATAAAAAATGCATATTTAAAAAAAATTATAAAAAGATAGACTGTGTATACGTATGCGCGTGCGAAAGAGAGAGAGAGAGAGTGTATGGGCATGAGTAGAGTAGAAGTGTCTCTTGTAATTTATCATATTTGGGTTTAATATTCTATAATAAACTTTAAATTATTAATTGTTTCATATATTCAATTAATTATTTAAATATTTTAGAAACACTTACGCAAATATTACTTAAACTGATAATAAAAAAGATATTTCACAAAATGTCTACATTTTAAGGCTAACTGATAAAATTTAAAACAATTATTCAAGTTATTACTTCCAAATAAAAAGTTAGATTGTAGTATTTGTGAGAGATTTTTTTAGAGATCTCCAGAAGTTGCTTCGTAATAGTATTTCTTATGAGGAAAATTAAATTATTTATAAGTTTTAGAAATAATAAAAAATATACCTACTCATTTAAATATAAGATATCTTATTAATATGAATTTAGGTAGAATAAAGATATCTTATTTACAAAGAATTAATATCTAGATTAATTTGATGAGGTATGTGAGATGAAGAATTTCATGCAAGAAGAGAGAAATACGTAAAGATATAAGATAATCAATGAAACCTCAATACTTTTTTACATAAAATAATTTTATACAAATAATAAACTAAAATAATTGTTAATTATTAAATATTAAATTAAAGATTACTTTTTACAATAACAAAATATTGTACTAGAAATTGTTTTTTATTTTTATAAAAACTAATTTTATGTAAAAAGGAAATTATTTTTAATTTTGATTATGTAATAATTTATAGAAATTAATCGATAGTAGGCAGAGTAAATGATTTCTAAAGTATAAATGATCAAATATTTATTTAGAAGTTCAAAAATTACAATTTGAATACTTAATAATTCTACTTATATTTAATTTCTACTTAATTTTTTTAATTTAGATTTTGACAATGGCCTAGGATGGAACAGTGGAAACAATTTTCAATCACGTGGAAATAATATGGGCGGTGGAATGAGAGGTGGCATGGACATAAAAGGAAGTGGAAACTTTAGGGGTAATGATAACTGGAACAGCAATAATACTGGTGTACACTGTGTACACATGAGAGGTTTACCTTTCAGAGCAACGGAACAAGATATAGCTGATGTAAATATTTCATTGTAATCATTTAATCATTTAGTATTTATTAAATTTTATGACCTTTAGGATTATTACAAAAAATATAATTTAACAAATGAGAATCCACCAATTTACCATTGAATAAACTTTTTACTATTTTCTTTAAAAAATTGTCGGAATAAAGTTTTATACTTCATTCATATCCGAATGAAGTATATGTAGAAAACATTTAAATCTATCATTTATAAATACAGAGCCGTTTTATTAATTCAATACCATAAATTTTTGTTTTAACTGCACTCTCTTAAACTTAAATTAGTTCAATCTGTCTTTATATTGATTTAAACAATTATTTCTTTAGTGAAATCATAAATCTTCATGTAAACATTATTAGTAGTGCTAACAATATTAAATTTTCTGCAAAATTTGAACTATCAAAATTTGATAGTTTTTGTTTAATCTTAGTTGCATGTAGGAAGAATATATATTATCAATCAGTAATCTTTCTTCTTTTTTAGAAAAAATAAATTTTTTATATCTGCATATATTTTATAAAGCTTCTTTTTAAAGAAATGTATATTATTTATGTTTTTTATCCTATAATTATTTACAACCAACTAACAGATATTTATAACCATTTTTATTTATAAAAAAAAGCAATTAGTTTTCATGTTTATAGTAATGTCAGAATTAATATTTTACTCGACTAATTATTTTCAATTTTTATTAATTTTTAAAACGTTTTACTATTCAATATTTATTTTCATTGTTAAATTTTTATTTATACTATTGATGGGGATTGTGCTATTAATTATAAAGCAAGTGTTGCTTTTTTGAGATTTTATCAAAAATATTATCTTTATTGCATAATACATGGTAGTCGATGCTTTATTTTCAAATTATTCTGTTATAGCAAATATAGTTTTCATTAAGCAAAGCCAATTGTCACTAACAAGTTCAATTGGCTGCATTTCCATATTTTATTATTATTTTTATCATTTATTATGATTTTTAAATTTTTCGATTTTCGATTACGTAAAATAATTATAATATTTAATTTAATACTGTAATCATTCACTTCATTAATTCCTATTTACGTTTAAATAGTTAACAAATATTATTTGTTTAAAATTATTAAAAACAAATAAAATAAGAAAATAAAACACAGAATTATTAAAATTAAAAAACTCACCAGTATCATTTTAATATTTATAAATAATATAATAATAATACAACATATTAGGATGTAAAAATTTGTACAGTAATTAATTAAAAAATTATTTGTACATGTCAATCATAATATTAAGCAATTGTTACTTAAGATAAGCATAATGCTTCTATTAAACTTATTTTTTAATTAATCTGTATACATTAAAAAAAAAGACTATATTACGAAAATAACAGGGGAACATTATAATGTGATAACAATATGAGTGAGGTGTTTTCTTTTTCTTTGGATATTCAGAGCCTCGTTGATTTGCAATACAAGTTTAGATTTTGTTTTTACATTTTGAAAAATGACACATTAAAATTATACTGTATCTTTCAAAAATAACATTAACTTTTATTATTTTCTTTAAATGTTTAGTAAACTAATTAAATTATATAAAATTTTGTAAAATGTGATAAAACTGATCAAAATTTAATGTAATATTTTTTATTTTTTATAATATGGAAAGCTATAATAATGTGTATGAAATGTAGATTTAGTTATTTGATAAATAAATCACATGAAAGTCAAATAGTGATACTTTAAATAATTAAATTTATAAAATTTAAAAATGTTTTGCCTTTATAAAAATAGTTTATATTTCCATTATAGTTTTTTAGACCTCTTGTGCCACTAAATATAAGAATAATTCTTGAAAGTGGAGGTAGAGCATCTGGTGAGGCTGATGTTGAGTTTGTGACTCACGAGGAAGCATTAAAAGCTATGTCAAAAGATAAAAGTCATATGTCTCACAGATACATTGAACTCTTTTTAAACTCATCTCCAGGACCTAGTTCAGGTGGAAATTCGAGTGGAATGCTTGGTGGAATTGGAAACTTCTGTGGAGGTTTGTTTCCAGTTTAACTGATTATGCTTCTATTAATTATAAATGACTTGTAATGAAATTTATTAATTTATAACTTATTTGTAGGTCTTGGTAATAACTTTAGGCCTGGGTATTCTCCAAATAACAGAGGATATGGAAATAGTCAACTTAGTGGTAGCAATTACAATAGTTTTTAATCATTCAATTAGAACTGATTATTAATAATTCTGAATCACATCACCAATTTTGGCGACATCGTTATGAAACGATTAATTACCAAAATACGTTCATCTTACATTTCATTTTACGATACTTAACGAAATATACATAAACACTAATCGTAAGGTAAATTTTAGAATGTAAGATCGTTGAAAAACAACTTATTGTAATTGTGTAACTTAATACATTTTTGCAATTTCGAGTTATGTTACAAATTTGTAACATAACAACTTTATAAGTCGTCAATAAATGCTCTGCTTTTAATTTTTGTAATCGTAGAGGAAAATTATTTACAATTTATTAGTTTGATTTACAAATACAAATAGTATATTTTTTCATAATAGTAAGATAATTACTAAGATAAGATAACAAAATACATGAATTTTTCCTATAAAATATTGATAATTATTTTTTAAAAAATTAATAAAATTTGCAAGTTTTATCAATATAAAAATGAAACAAATATTCTGTTGTTTAAAAATAATGTGATTTTGTGTCAAATTTTCTAGAACCTTATATTTTATATAAAAGGACATTATTTGTTTACACTCCAGAGAATTATTCAATTTTTTGCTGAAGTAAATGACGCAATATTACTGTTAGCTATATCTTGCTTAATTATAATAAACTTGATATCTGCATAATGACAAACTCGATATTTTAATCACCCAACTCAAAATTTCCTTTAATTTATTAATTTATTTTCTATTTATACATTTTTATTTATAAACGTATTTATTCATACATCAAAAATATTTAATAGTAAATCTATAATTTAAATAAATATATTAATAAAGAAATTACTGCAAGTATATTTAGTTAATTTACATTTTTTTGTGATTAATGATCAAATAATTTAAATGTGTTCTCTTTTATGTAATTATTTAGTTATAGAAAGGAAACCACCTTTTAAAAAGCGTTATTTAATCTTGTAGATATTATGAGGATTTTCGATGCATTGAAAATTATTTATTATTAAATAATTTATTTATGTGTATTGGTGTTCTCGATAGAAATATTATATTATATTATTTTTATGAAGAATTTTATCTTTCTCAAAAATTAAAAAATTTATTATGTTGATTAAAAATGTTTTATTTTTATATATGATAAAATATTTATATCGACAGTCATCCCAAATTACAATATACAATTAATAAAACTACTGATATTTGGTGTTATTTCAATATTTAAATCTTTTCAAATTAATTATATACAAAATTTTTTTATTCTAGAAATTAATTTAATTGTTATAATTTTAGCTTTTTTAAAAAGTATTTAATTATATTCTACCAATGTTAAATAAATTGATAAATTAAAATCCGGATAATAAGTCATGGTTTTTTTATTAAAAAAAACTTCGATATTTTATTATTTTCTAGCTGATTGATTTTAATGTCGAAAATACTGATGCACTTGTGATAATTTTTTACAGTATGAGAAGTAAGATATTCTAGCATCTTAAAAATATATCACAAGTTGACAATTAAGTTTACTTAAATTTTCCAAAAATTTATTCAAATTTCACGTATTTCTTATATTAAATTTCAAATAAGACTTTATTTTTATGAGCAGAAGATAATTTTAAATAGTATAATCTGTCAAGAAAATTAATGAGAGAATTCGATTTAAAATAATTCACCTTTTAATTTTCATTATATAGAGTATAAATAACAAAAAAACAATTTTTTTTTTAATATAACAAAGTAATTTTAGCCAAGTGTACTAATAATGATTTAAAATAAAGTTTTTTTTTAAATTTTACTTATTTATATTTATGTTTTGAAGGACATGTAAGTATAATATTTTCTATCTTAAATATGAAAAAATGTAAATATTAACAAGTTATTATGTATTTATTTCTTTTATTTTTTTTCAGAAGCATTAATTATAGTACAGTTATCTTGAGTAGAGCTGAACAAATTTTATTGAACAATTCCATGATTTTTAATGATCTTTAATTTAAACATTTTCATTTTCAAATTCATTAATAAAAGAGCTTAAATTTTTTTTAAAATGAATTTTTTTTTAATATTTATGTAATCTACTTTATGATACACCAGTGATTATGGAAAAAGTAAAAATAATATTCTGGAAGGTTGAGATGTAACGAACTTATAAACCTCAGTTGTTTATTATTCCACTCGTTATATTTGACACCTTTGATTAATGAATTAACTATTATAAAATTTTTATTTTAGGTTTGCGTTAATTTTTGAGAAAGATAAAATTCTTCATAAAAAGAGGACATTCAAGTTATAAAAAATTACTATATTATTGAAGTTTTTTTGCAATTATAAACATGGCAAGGGATACTTTAGATTTCTTATGTTGAGTTTCTTAAAGTAGAGCAAGAATATACTTTGATTTCAGATAATTGTTTGATATTTATAGAGATTATTTTATATTGTTATCAAGATAGATTTTTCCTTATGAGTTTCTTATAAGCCGAATGGTATTTGTAAAGAAGCATTAATTATTTTCGATTGAGCAATACGTATTTTTCTAACATTTCAATATCTTTCCACGATTTTAAGGTTTTCGTTTTACCATTCTTATTTTAATTGCTGCGAAAACATTTTACTCATATAGACTTTAAGATCTTAATATTCATTGTTAGAGATCCTTTAGACGTTCATTAGTCTAATAGAAGTTTAGATAATCGTTTTATGTCAATTACACCGTAGTTGAAACATGTTTTTGCTTTACATTCGCTACATCAAGGACCTAGACTTAAATGTTAAAAGACTTATGTTTAAAGTAGAATCATGGTCATTTCTGAGACTTATATTTCCTTCATAAATATTTTGGTACTTTTTTTTGGTTCATAGTTTTTCTAGTTTTTAGATAGTAACCTTCTGGTGAAATTAACGGCACCGTAGTAGTGGATTTTAAATACTAACAAATTAAAGAATTTGAATATAAAAGATGCTATAGAATTCTCAATTTTAATTCTCAATTAAACATTTCAATTCAGTTGACAAGAATGAAATATTATAAGTTAATATTTAAGGAAAATGAAACCAAAATTAAAATTAAAATTGCCAGTATGTACAATTACGTATGTAAGTAGTTGTAAAGGATGCAACGAAGATCGTTCTTATTAATATTACTCATGAACAGAGAGGTTTAAGTAAGATTTTTGGTGTAGAAAAGAAAAAAAGAAAGGAAGATGCAAAAAATGGAAAAGTGGGAATATCTTGAAGAAGAGAGAAGGATGAATTTTCAATTTGTTTCTAGTAATTTACAGTTTCTTGTGGTGTGAAATATGATTAATCTGGGCGATCACGTATGAAAGTTGATAAACGTTCGCGTCAAGATTTTCTGGAGTCTTATTCATACGATTTTAGGCACAAAAGGAAAAATCCAAACATCGATAAATGTTAACAAAGAAAAAGAGTGTAACAATAATAAACGGGTGAGTCGACTTGATTTAGTATTCAGAAAAATCATTTGTAAAAGTTCTAATTGTTTGGTGGTTTGATTAACGAATAATGATTTATGTACGCGCACGAATTTCAATTTAGAATAGATAATCTGATTTGTATGTCAATTTGATAATACATTATAACGTATCCTATAAAAAATTATTAACATACGAAAAAATGATTTTTATTAAGTTTAAAATGTAAGTACAGCTTTGCAGAACATGTACTGTTGTAATTTTTAATGGGATAAATTTTTGTATAAATCGCCATTAAAATCTTTTTACTTTACTAGCAGATTCCAAGTTTAAAAGTTTAAAAATTAAAAGCGTGGTTTAAATGCCATAAACAAAATATCATTAAAATTAATATGCAGATATGTTTAATGCGAATATTAGTTTTACTTATAAACGTTTAATATTTGTGACGTTTATTCGTTTACATGTGGCTATCCATAATTAATTTGAAAGTACTATATTACTTATCATTTAACCAATCATGTAATAGGTTTATCGAAAAATCTCGTATTTCATGTAAATAAATGACTTAAGGTAGAAATACAATAATTGTTTTAATCTTTCAAATGATCAGTACCATCAGAAATCCTATTAGTATCAACTTTATATTATAGAAATTACGAGTGTAATATAATTTTTAGAATTAATTTGATGGAAGAATAGCTAAAATATATTTATTTTATTAAATTAAAAATATATGATTAGTTTCGAATTATAGTTATTTAGAATTATTACCATAATTTCTTTTTTATAACAAATTAATATTTGTATAAAATGAAGAATAAATAATAAATTTACTTTAATTCACAAATTATTTTATTACCGATTGTCCTGATATACATTTTGAAAATTTTGTGATCTATGAACCACTCTTATAATTTCCTGGTAGAAAGAAAAGTAAAGAATACATTTTATTAAAGGAAAGAAATGTTGCTTACACTAAATTGAATAATGATAATTAATATTTGAAATTTTAATACCAAATTTTTAAAATAAAACTGAAAGTATCCATTAAAAAATCAGTTATTTCATATTTTTATTATTTCTGCTACGGAATAAAAAATCTAGTATTGTTAGAATTAATGTAGAATTTTATATTTATATTATGAATTATATATTATATCATAGCGTTATCATTCGTGAATTTAATTACCTATACAAACTTAATGATAACACTTTTCTATGTACATTTATGGTATTTTATATCCTATTTATTACAAAGAACAATTAAGCAACCTATAGTTAATAAGTCAAAATTAATCTTGTTGTTTTATGAATGTGGCATGCAGACAAAAATTTACACATTAACTAACGTATATATAATATATTATATATGTTATATATTAACAATGTTTTAATGTACAGTTTTTTTCTCAACTACATTCGTAAGGATGTACAATACGTATGTTTGGTATTTTACGTAGAAGTGCTTGAATGTTGGAGAAGGCAAGTGGGAAGGGCGATTGCGCACTGTGCGAATTTCGTGAGTCTGTTCAATGTTCAGAGCGAATAATAGTAATGGATAAGTTGTACATTACCAGGCTAATTGTTTGAGATGTTGTGGATAATCGAATCTACGTCTACATTGAGTAAAAACAACTTCATTGAGTGTCAAGCTACAACTGAGATAATGTAGATGTACAAGTGAATCATAAAGGCTTAAAAGCTTCAAAAAGCCTCTTTTACTTGATTCCGTTATTTATCCATCTGCAACTTTTTTGACAATATTGAGCGTGTCCACGCTCAAGTAAAAGGTGAATTAAGTGTCTTATTAATAATTTAATTTTTTTTATTAATCTTTTATTAATATGTCATTGAAAATTTTTACCCGTAATAAAATACATATTTATTTTCACAATCATTATATCAAATATATATTTTTAAATACTTATGTACAATTATATGCAATTGTGAATAGACTTGGATGTTGACTGTATTTGCGTATATATATATATATATATATATATACGCGATTATATATATTTATCTACCTCAGAAAGAATCAGAATATATTAACAATGTAAGATGCGTTTCAAGAATGAGTGCGATTGTAGAAGAAAAAAAAAAATGAAAATTTTATTTCAAAATTGATGTACTATATAAGATAATGTATTTTAAAGCAATCATTTTTTGTTTTCAAAAGACTTAAAATACTTTAAATATTTATTTTTTTCTAATCATTAACTAAACTTAAAAAGAAAAAAAATAAAATGTCTCTAAAGTTGTTATCCAGTTATTCTGTATTACAATTTGAAATATATTTAAAAATATATATATTAGTATCTATGCAGTACCATTTATTAATTTTATCGATGTACTGATTGTATTATGATGTACTAACTAATGTAGTACTGTACTGATATATGAACAAATATGTACTATCGAGACTAGATTTTTCCTTTAAAAACGATGAGAAATGAACTAAATTATATGCTAATATAGTTTTATACATATCCGTACAAAAATGTACGAGATAATGCATTAAATTAATTTTAATATAGATCTAGATAAGCATGATTAGATTGTATCAGTTTCACATCGAAATTATGTAATTACGTGATTAAAGTACTCAATGCACGTGTCCATTCGATTGCATAATACGTTATAGTTATTTATAATCACGTTATTTATAATTTCAATAACCTATTTTTCCATTAAACTTTTAAATTGTATAGTGGCGTTGATTGTTAAACTTTTTTTTACACATGTTTCAACATGTAAACATTTTGTTGAATGTTCATACACGCCCGTAAATAATCTTAAATGGCTAAAATGCTTGAAAATGTACTAAATACGTATTTGTTAAGACTTTTTAATAAGGCTATAATTCTATATATTTAAATACACATTTTTAACTGAATATGAAATAAGTTGTTAATTATAAAAGAAATAAAAAATTAATTTAAATAATTAAAGCAAAGTGTCTGCATTATGAAAACTTAATTTAAGATATTAAAATCATTATCATCATATTTTGAACATACGTTTTAAGAATATTAAAAAATTGACACATATAAATCATGTACAGAAGTTGCAAAAAGATGTACAGTAGTGTATTTTCTAATATATTACGAACTATATTCGTATTCGGTTTTTTCAACATTTAACAAATTATGCAAGTAATTGCATAATTTTTAATAAACATACTTTGAAGAGATATTAAATAAATAACGTTGTTAAATAAATGTATTTAATAAGTAAATTGCTAGACTAATAATATTATAATTAAGGTTTATACCTATCAAGTACTTATACTTACGTAGGTGCGTCTACTTATTGTGTTATGTAATACATAATTGCCTATTTCTAATTATTACTCAGAGTATAATTAATTATATCAATTATTGTAAGTTAAATGTATCATTTTATTTATCATACTTCTGCAATATACTTTCAATGTACAGTTATTAAATAATTTGGATATTTAACATTTCTATATTCTTAAAACTCTTCGATTATACGTTTCCTACCATTATGGTTAGAAACTAATTTTTCGTAAAACTTACAGGAAATATTTATTATACTTATTTTTAGGCCTCACCATTGCGAATATAATACCTATTATGATGCTGGGACGGAAACAAAGCTTGAAAGGGGAGCCTGTTTTGGCCGATTACGGGCCGGAGGAGTCTCTAAATGAAAGTGCTGATATTGAATGGGTGAACAAAGTAAGATCATCTGCAACATCCTTTTAATTTATTTTATGTTCTCTTCTATTCACTTTATTACTATTATATCTCGATATATTAATACTTTATAATTAGAGTAAAGTAATAAAAACTGAATGCATTTAGGAATTTTAATGGGATTCATTCTGTTTAAATGATATTTTGATTTGAAAGGATTCTTATCACATTTAAAGCGTAAAAATAGTGTTTCTTGGCCATGTTTTTGATATAGAAAAAAAGCAACCAAGTATTCTAAATTTTTGGATACAAATAAATACATATTTAAAAGACCCAGAACGATGTTTTATTGTTTAATTGTTATAAAAAGCCGTATGAAGCAATTATAAAATAATCAAAGCATCTTGCTGAGAAAGATGCAAATTGGTAGGACCGATGGGGCCCGTAATTTTAATTTAAAATAATTTCATACGTACTTTACATTAAGGCATTTTTTATCGTAGATGAACCACGGATATAAAAAACAGCATATCTTCATAAAAATTTTCAGGTTAAATGAAAAAATGTTTATTTTCAAAATAAAATTCGGCCTTTTTGTATATTAAAAAATTTTTACTAATACTTTTAAAGAAATTTTTTACGTTCATCTGAAATAGTTTTTAATATCAATGAAAATAAAATTGAAATCGAACCAATAGGACAATGATTATTTTCAGTATCAATGGAAAAACAAAACTTAAATTTCGGGAAAAACTATTTTACAGTTTTTCGTTGAAAAGTTTAAATTAGTTATTAGTAATTTGCAGTAATCTAATTACAATTATTTATGTTTGGTCGATATATAGTTTCTTTAATAAAACATTTCTGGCATTGATCAATCCGAAAATGCGACCTGTACCTTTAAAAATAACGTTCTTGATAAATATTATAATCTTTATAGTACTTGTAAAAGATTATTTATTACTTATTTGTTATTAAATAAATTTTATATAAAGATAAAAGTTAAAAAATGAAAATATGATTAGAGCTGATGTCTTTTTATTATTTTAGATATTAAAATTGAATTCATTGTTCACATTATTTTAAATTTTAACCTCGGAAATTTCTTAGAAATTTTTCTCGTATTTTAATGTTAACTCGTATTGCTATTTATGATTCAAATAAAAGATAGAAGTAATAGCATTCGTTTTAATACAATTCAAAAAACATTAACAAATTTTACAGAACTTTTACGTTAATTTGTTCAACATTTATTTTCACTTTAAATATTACGAATTTCTTAATTGTTATATTAATTTCTTAGTACAGAACATAATGTTCAATCTTCCAACGTTATAATTGTATCTAGGATTGTAAATGTTAGGCTCGTAAAAGAAATAAGGAACTTTGTACATTTAGCTCAGATAGCGTACATCGAGATATTGATTACATTATCTCCAAAATTATATATTAAAAGTTATATATTAGATAAAAGACAGATTATAAGTATAGATTATAAATTAAATTATAAAGTAAATTATAAAAGGCATGAGGTAAGAAAATTTCAAGCCATATCTGATATTATCAAAATTCCTGTGAGGATATTTTTGAATATTCTGAAAAATTTTAAACACATTATATAAAATTACAAAACACCATAAAATTAAAATGCTGCATGTTTATCAAAATATGTTTTAAATACCTACAAATATAAACCTTATACTTATTCATTAGTTGTCCTTAGTTACGTTACACTTATTAAAGAAATTTCATAATAAAATTAAATATATCATAATAAAAGAAGTAATCTATAACTATTTGTTTCAGTTGTGGGTGAGAAGATTAATGAGATTTTGCGCTCTAGTTTCTTTAGCCTCTGTATGCCTTAATACACCAAAGACATTTGAAAAAGTACCACCTCTTCAGTATGTAACCTTTATTTGTGATCTCGTTGTTACATTTTTATTCACTGCAGAAATGATTGCCAAAATGCACATCCGTGGCATATTGAAAGTAAGGAGCGTAAAACTTTTTTAACTATTAAATAATTTCGTTTATGGAAATACAATTAAGTAAATAAAAGTATATTTACAGAACGAAAAATCATATTTGAAAGATCATTGGTGCCAGTTCGATGCAAGTATGGTATTCTTTCTTTGGCTATCGGTGATTCTTCAAATGTTCGAAATGTTGGGATTTGTTTTAAAATTCAGCTATGCATCTATTCTACGAGCACCTCGGCCACTTATTATGATTCGATTTCTTCGTGTTTTTTTAAAATTTTCAATGCCTAAAGCCAGGATCAATCAAATTTTCAAGTAAGAATTTATAATTATTTACGTAAAAGTAATTTTTTACTTTTTAATGAAACTAAATATCTTAAAATATTTATATGATTCTCTAATATAAAATATAATATAAATATTTGACTTTCGAAAAGACTGTTTTTTTTTTTTTTTTTTTTTTTAATTTTTATTATAAAAGTTATTATTGAAACAGGCTAGATTTTGATTTGTAGGACAAACTTTGAATTTTTATGTCAAATTCGAATTTTACTTAGCTCAAATTAGTTTTTTAAAATGGAATTCCTAAATTATTTAAAATTATTTCATAAACTATATTTACCTTATAATATTAATTTTTCAGCAGTTTTTTTTTTTTTTCATCTCTTTATAAAAATCTAAAATTAAAAAAACAGAAACGTATAATAGTGAAATTTTAATAATTTGTATTTTGTAAAATTAGGTGGAAACTATGAAGTGCATTTAAATATTTTAGAAATTATACGGAATCACGTAGAACTATATGAATCACAAACTTTAGAAAGATTAAATAAAAATTTTAAAAGTTACGTCAACATTTGTATACAAAAATACATGATTAGTACTGTTCCTATAGTCATCATAAATACTCATACTCATCACTACTAAAATCTTTCAACATTTAACAGTACGAGGAAGCTTATCGTTATTTAGTATTTTTGCATGATCAATATATTATTAACTAAGAGATAGATGCATATTTTATATAAATTACTTATGAATTAGTATACATTAATTTTCACAAATATAATGTAAATTAAATTTATACCAATGAAACGAAGGAAACAATTATTAAACTTGTAATATAAATAAAGTTATAGCAACTTTCACGAAATTAGCACACAATAATGAAGATCATTGAAATAGAATTATAAATGATGACAAGACATCTCTATAGCATTACTCCATTAAGATGCTGGCGATGCCGTAATAATGCAAGTTCATTAACGTGAGTCCAGCACTTTTCTCTGCACGAAAGCTATGAATTACACAAGCTACAACGAGTGTACATGTAGCGACTTCTAAAAAAGCTCGTTTGTGTTTACTTGGAATATTTTGGCGTCTTTTTGTAATATGTATGTAGGATTTTATGCGGGAGTAAGTTGTAATAGGAATATTATAAAATGTGTGCTCGCTTTTTCCTGAGTCAATCTACTGAATTGTAGCAAGGTTGTCGTAGATTTTAATCTCTACAGAGGATTTCCTTATATACCAATCTAACACCATTGCCATCGCTTCTATGCGAGCGCCGAAATGTAGTCGCCTGATAGAAATTTTTATACTATTGTCATTCCGTCTAATTATTTACTTATATTAAACCCCTTTCCCTTCAAACAGTTAAAAGATTTTTAAAGCAACTTTTTTATTAACTAAGCTAAAATAAATAATCTGGTAATATTTTTTTTATTAAGCTGAAACTATGTAACATTTATTTTGAAAAAATTAATAGTTTTATGCAAAAGAACTCAATCTTCGTATTTTTAAATGTTTTTATAGACGTTCGAGCCAACAAATATACAACGTGACACTTTTTTTTCTATTCTTTATGTCCTTATACGGTCTACTTGGAGTACAATTTTTTGGTGAACTTAAAAATCACTGCGTCTTAAATACAACTGATCCACGTCACATTACTATTAATAGCCTTGCAATTCCTGATACGTTTTGTTCGACAGACCCGAAATCTGGCTATCAATGTCCTGAAGGCATGAAGTGTTTGAAATTGGAATTATCTAAATATATTATGGGTTTTAATGGATTCGACGAATTCGGTACGCTAAACTAAAAATGCTCTTATTGTCATTTTATTGTGTAGTAATTTCATATTTCATAGATTTAAAATTTCAATTGAAAAATTAGTCTAGTTGTCGTTTCTATTTCTTATGTAAAAATATCGAGTAATAGTTTCTAAATTAAATTAGCTCAATTGAAACTATACTTTAAGCATGTACACACACACGCACGCACGCACGCACGCACGCACGCACACAAAATATGTAGTTAATGCAAGTTATATAAAATCATATAAAATCCTTTATTATATTAAGATTTTTTTTAAGGAGGTAAAATCATAAAAATTATGAACAAATGTCATGCAAATGTTATTTTATTTTTTGCAAATTTATTCCTTTTAAATAGTGCATTTGTGTATACTATTTAATGCACAGTTCAATACATATATTAAAATAAAAGCAATTTCTTAAAGTTTAAAAAAAATTTTAAGAATTTTATTAACTTAATGTACGCAATATTTTATTTGAAATGATAAATTGAAACGTTAGGATAAGTTATATATTTTTTTTATCAGAATTTTACTCTAGAATAGCTATATCAGAGTTATAAATCTAGTATACTCAGGCATTTCTATTCATAACCTAAATTTTATTTATACATGAATGTACTTAATCGATTCAATAATGAGTCTGTAAATTTCAATTGTTGGTTAAAAATTTTAAATAAAAATAAAAAAAATTTAGAAGTTAAGCAAATTTTGAAGATCTTTAGTAAACTAAAATTATAATTTTTAAATTTACTTAAATTTACTTAAAACAAAACATGTGGCAAATAAATAAAAGAATACACTGATTAATTTAGTCTGATAAACATTTAATATACTCTACGAATTATTAATATTGATATAAGTATTTGTATAGTAATGTACTATTATAAAATAAATTAAATTCATACATTAATATATTAATAGGTACATTAGATTTATTTGTTATAAAAAACTTTTTAAAAGATTTTTAGAATTAATATCGTTAATTATTAACGATAATCGTTTAATTATTAACCATTTTAATGATTTTATAATCAAATATTTTAATGTTTCAAATGAAATGTTTTTTTGTAAATATTATCATCCTCGGTGTTCATTATGCTTTTTTTTAATAATTTAATATTTTATTATGAAATTGAGTAATTTATTATTTTTGACGCTGAATTAACATTTACTTATAATTCAAATGCAAATTTTTAATTATTGCATTACTTTTAAGTAAAGTTACTTTATTGATAATTTCAGATGCATTAAAAATAGAAAAATGCATTATACTAATCATTAGTGCCATTAAAAAATCTATACTTTCTTAATTGTACTATGCCACTTGCTTAGTTACTAGTAATAATAATAAATAATGGTAGTGCAATGTACCGTGTAATTATAAAAATTGATTGTGTATATTTAAATCGTTTACTAGTGCATGTATATTTATACTTGGGTTTTCATATAAAGTTTAATTATATTTTAATCATAGTACATTCGTGCATGAATACTTTTTACTATAAATCCATAGATATATGAGAATAATCGTATAAATAATAACCGTTAAGAAAGTTCTAAATGTTCTTTTATTCTTTTCGTAAATTTAATTACATACTTTACATATTTCAATTTAATAGTTTATTTCAATTATTAACAGCGACGAGTATTTTTACGGTATACCAAGCGGCCTCACAAGAAGGTTGGGTTTTCATAATGTACCGAGCAATCGACAGTTTGCCAGCTTGGCGTCCTATATTGTACTTTAGTACGATGATCTTCTTTCTCGCCTGGCTTGTAAAGAACGTTTTTATTGCTGTTATTACAGAAACGTTCAATGAAATTAGAGTTCAGTTCCAGCAAATGTGGGGTGTTCGAGGTATTATTAGCAATAGTTCAGCTTCTCAGATATTGACAGGAGACGAAAATGGTTGGAAGTTAATAACCCTTGATGAGAACAAACACAGTGGCTTGGCATCACCATTATGTCAGACTATCCTACGTTCACCTCAATTTCGTATGGTGGTTATGTGTGCCATTCTCGCCAATGGTATTACTACAGCTACTATGAACTTCAAACACGATGAGCGACCAAGACACACATTTTATAATAAATACTACTACACCGAGATTGTCTTTACCATACTTCTCGATCTCGAGACGCTTTTCAAGATATGTTGTCTAGGTTTTCGCAGTTATTATAAGCATTCTATACATAAGTTTGAGCTGCTTCTTGCTATCGGTACTACTATACATATCATCCCCTTCTTTTATCTTTCTGGCTTCACGTATTTTCAGGTTTGTATACTTTTTACCTCATGATATATTTTCTATTTACAAATAAAAATTATATCGTTTATACAAATTTAATTAATATTGTAGTTAGGTTGACTCAATAAAAAACAAGACATTCTTTTAGCTTAAAATTATTTTCGTAAGATTTGTTTAATAAAAAAGTCTGTTTGTTACTACTTCTATTAAAAAAAAAAAAAAAAAAAAAAAAAAAAAAAAAAAAAAAAAAAAAAAGAGCTAAAAATAGCATTAATATTAATCTACAATAGATATAAATTTAAAATAATAAATAAAGTATCATACCTAAACAAATATGAAGAATATATAATACAGATATTTACTCACTTTTTCAAAAACTACAATTACTATTATGAAATGGCATAAAAAATGTCGAATACCTTTATGCGTACGAAAATCATGGTGCACCACTATATAAAAAGAAAATCATTATGAAAAAGTTATATGAAATAATTAGTAAAAAAATGCTGGCTAAATGTTTAAAAGTGTTGTAAAATATTAGAAAATATATAAAAATATTCTTTTAAGGGTGATCTGTGAATTTGTCAATATGGTTTTCGTATTTTTAAAAATATTATTTTTCTTCTTACCAAAAATAATGAATAATTTATAAATAGATTTTTATTTCTAAACGATAAACGAAGGAAGTGAAGTTTTTGTAACTCCTACATTATATTATAGTAGAGGAACTCGGCGTTTTGTCTACTTCGTACATGCAAAGTTTTGATATTATTTGACATCAAAAAATTTCCATAAAAACTTTTGAAAAGTATTATTTAACTGTGTTTAAAAAATTTTTTTAAGCATTAAAAATGGCAGAAACTAAGGAGAATTTTTGACGAATTAAACTTTTTTATAGATGAAAATAAAAAAATACTACTCAAACACAAAACAAGGTATGTGCCTTCTACCAAGAGAGTGCCGTTGACAAAAAAATTTTGTCTGTCAAGTGACAGTATTAAAGACATAAGGAAATTGAAGAACTTCAGTTTTTAAACAAAATAAGCGCGACAAGTGTTTTGGTAATTTAAATAAATTTCAATTTCGAGAGCTGAGAAAAAATTGTACGTATAGATATATATAATGCAGTGTAAGCCCAAAAGGGAAACAAAGTTTTGAATCATACGTGTCCTACCTAAAAATTCGTTGTTAGAAATTGCTATTTTGATTATGGGCACTTTTTACGGATAACTCCATGCATATAACATAGAAGCCACATACCGTGGTGAGTAAAGTGAAAGATCCATCTAATGTGAGGACAGCTAGATGATTATTGTTGGTTCTGAACGACCAGATAATATAATTGTGGAACAAAGTTGAACCAAGCAGGAGAGATTTATTGAAGAATAGATAAAACATGTACTTTGAAATATTTTAAATTTGATCTATATATTCCACAAACATTCAGTGATTATGCAAATATACAAAATGACTCGGCTGTATTTTTTCGATAGCGGCAGTATGTTATTGACTCAGAATACATTTGAGATTAATAATAAAAAGTTTACGTTCATAAAGGTGAAAATTTAGTTCGTTAACAAACTACTAAATAGGAACTCATTTATTATTTTAAAGTATAAGCATTCTGTTTGGTACATCTAGTACATTTAGCATACGACTTTTCCTACAACATTGTGACCTCAGTATCATTGGAATACGTAATTCTGATTAAGAAAAATAAACTCACATTAATTAATAAGCCGTCTTGTTATACAATTATTATTACGTAGCATCAACAAATGCATTAATGATTTTGATAAGGGGTTGTTGGGGTTGATATTAACACTTTCAAGATTAAATAATTAAATTTTTTATGGAATGATAATAATTGAATGACTCGCATGAAAGATAATATCTTGATTTAATTCTACTATCGATAGCTAATATTTTTAACCGCTTTTTGTTACTAATCAAGTACTAATACACCAACTATAAATTAAAGTTGGTAAGTGGTGAGTTTACAAAACGACAAAGAGGCAGAACACCGCGCGAATGAATTATCTTTCCGGAAGGTACCAGTGGCACAATTTTTAATATATTTAAATATTTAATTTTACGATTGAAACTTATTCTCAAAAATTAGCGAATTCTGAAACATTTCATTAGAAGCCTAAACTTTTTAACCGAAAGAGTAAAAATTCCAAATAATAAAATTTGAAGGATTATAAGCGGTACTAATGTGTTTCTAAATTGCTGTTATTAATGTAGTAGTAATGATGTCGCTAACCTGATTTGTAATGCAATAAATGTGGTGTGGCATTTATGAGATTATCCATAGTCTGGCTCCAACGCTCGAATTTAGATAAATCGATTGACCTGAAATGGAAATACTTTAAACTTGGAAATATTTAATTTTAATCTTGTCACCCTCAACTCTTTTAGTTTCATTGATACATCAAAGAAACTATATACATTTATAGAAATAGCAAATCGTTTAAATTATAATCTACTTTAACTCAATTAACTGTGAATTAATTGTTAGGATATTAATTCATAGAGAGTGGAATACAGAATGTAAAAATAAAGGCTTATTATTATTTGAAATGTTCAAAATATACATTTAATATGTTAGAAAAGAAAAAAATGGTGAAAACGAGAAAATCTGCCATTTGTGAGCAGTACGCACTTTATATATCCTTATAATTTTATAATTTTGTTTACGCCAAACTTATGGATTTTGATGGTGGGAAGAAATTATGTCACATTTGTGTTACCTACAGCTACTTACCTCACATTTTCCCTAAGACTAGATGTTTGGTAATATCGCAGAGACACAATTTTATGTAGTCTTTTAGTCAAGTTTTATTTAGCATTTTTCAGTCTTCCAAATCACAATATAATATTTAATATGTTTCATCTATCTATTTTCCTTCGTAAAGGAATATTGACAATATAATTTATTTTAAAACTATTTCATGTACATACGAAACAAAAAGTATTATCTGTTGAATTGTAAAGTATTTGTATTCGGATTACATTTTCTTTAACTGGTACTTTCATTTCTTGATTTAGAATTTTTTCGACACTGTGATCATTTAGAAGACCGACACAATTTCTTCCACAATTTTCGACACATGATTGCTTAATCTTATATGATAATATACTAAAATAAAAGTATTCTTTATGAAAGTAGCTAATCTCTAGCTAATACTCTTTTAATAATTCAGCAGAATTTAAATCCTAATTTTATTATACGCTATTATCATCAGTTAAGAGGCATTAAATAGTATACAAATCTTTTGAAATATAAAATATATGATAAAATATATGACTGAAGGACGCTATAGTAGTAGAAATACAGTCCGTGTCACATAGACCTGCAAACTTTGAAATTTCTGTAGAATATAATTGAATCCAGGTAATTTTATATTATTTTTACAATTATGAGAAAAATTGAAATATAAAATTGAATTTGAAAAATTTAAAATCTATGTTTGTAGAAACCAGTAATATCTGGTTTTATTTTTTTTTACGTGCAGCCTCGAAGTATGCAAATTATTTTTCTAGATTTTTGAAGATAGACGCGTAATGAGATTAATTCGTTCGCAATTTTTCAATAATGAGCATTCATGAGTGTAAAATTTCTGCGTAAGAGTCTTTTGTTTGTCTGTTTGTTAGCTTGTTAGAGAAAGGGGCATCTTTCACTTTACGACAACTGTACATGGACTGAGAATAGCTATTATTTTTTCTGTATTTGTTAAAAAATTATAAATATACTCGATCATGTTTCTTTCTAGAGTGATTTCTCATGTCATATTCTCACCGTCGTTTTAAAAATTTTCGAGTTTCTTCAAAAATGGAAATGAATATTTTGAAAATGTAAACGAGAATCCTAAAAATTGTATAAAATTCAAGTTTGAACATATAAAGCTCGAATACAGATATGTAAATGAAATCGCTGTCTCATTTTTCGAACGCTATTTGTCTCATGAAGATTACTATCGTAGCGTATTAAGAAAGAGCAACCGATGCAAAAGTATTTAAATGCTTAAAGCTCTTAAAAATAATTTTTAAAGCTTCTTAAAATAACTACAATTTTTCATTTTGAGTGATTGAGTAGTTACTTTTTTAGTAAAAATTGAAGGTTTTAATGTTCAGAAGATTATATATGATTATACATGACTTTGTCGATTCTAAAATGTGTAAAAAAAAAACCTTTTTTAACAACCACAAACTTTTATAACAAAACGTAGTAATATTCAGAATTAAATACAAATTAATGAAGTGTTCTAATCTATTCTATTTACTTTCTATTTATTATGTAAATGATAAATAAAATATTTTCAGGTTCTTCGAATAGTTCGTTTAATTAAAGCTTCTCCAATGTTAGAGGATTTTGTTTATAAAATTTTTGGACCAGGAAAGAAATTGGGTAGTTTGATAATTTTCACAATGTGTCTACTAGTTATATCTTCCAGTATTTCGATGCAACTCTTCTGTTTTTTATGCGATTTTACAAAATTTGAAACATTTCCAGAAGTAAGAATTTTAAAACATATTATTAAATATAACCATATAACATATAATTTTTTATTAAAACGTGAATCAAACATAATAAGGGTAATCGAATAACAACTATATTTTATATTTATTTTATAGGCTTTTATGTCTATGTTTCAAATCTTAACACAAGAAGCCTGGGTTGAAGTTATGGATGAAACGATGGTAAGAACACATGAATCCATTGCTCCTTTAGTCGCTGTTTACTTCATTCTCTACCATCTTTTTGTCACATTGGTAATGTTTCAATACTTTTATTTGTAGTACAATAAATGTAGTTAATTTAAAAAATCATACCTTTTAATTGTTATAAAATGAGACATTGAAATGAGTTACTTTCACCCGTGAGAAAGTGCCATTCGCTATAACACACTTTTGAAATTTTTTTCTTTATGCTTTTGAAAAAAATGGGCAAATTATCCATCTGAAGGTTCTACATATTTTCTCATTCTCTTTGTTATGTATTATTAACTCAACGCGGTTAAGTTACTCTGAAAACATTTATCTTGCTATCAACAGATGCAGACAGATTTACCGTCTATAATAATATATACACTATTCAATAGAGAAAAATATATTTAAAATCAATTTAATTTTGTAAAAGCTTAATATACAAGAAACTCGATATCTCAGTAAATAATTAAAAAAAAATATTTAAGAGCCGATCTGCAAGGAATTGTTTTTATTATAGAAGTATTTATTAGTAGAAGCAAATGTGCATTAATCATTGAAATTGTACCGCAGTCAATGGTTGTTCATAGGTTTCTTGAAATTAAATAAAACGTGAAATTTTAACATAATTATTTTTAAGATTAATAAATTTAATCTAATGGTTGTCAAGTTTCTTATCGTAACTATATCTAAGAGTACAACTAATTTCGTAGAATAATCTTCAAGGGATTTTTAATATACTTAAACTAATCTTACGTATATTTTAATATTCCATTTACCGATGTCCTTGTAAATAATATTTCATTTTAATGATAAAATAAAAGATATTCAAAAGAAAAATATGTCCAATCATCTTAATCAAATATGTACATAGTATTTATTTTTTATGCAATAAAGTGACAAATGTATTCTCACGAAACATTTTGAATAAAAAATTACTAAACGTTGTATTCGATCGATAATTGCTTAACTATAATTTTTGGTACAATGTTTTTGTAATATTAAATATAATATTTAGCATTTAATTTGCAATACTGTACAGACATTTATATATTTATAAATTATAGGTATATTCTTTGAATTAAATTTGTTAAAATTGTATCTTATTTTAAAAAGATTTTATAATGATGGGTTACAAATAAGAACTTGGATTGCTAGGTTCTTCGAATAAATTAAAGCAATGTTAACTGATTTGGAGATGAATCAGCTAGACTCATTTCGAAAATTAGAGCAAATTAGAGAAAATTAGAGAAAATTAATTTTTTAACAATCCAAATGGAAGACGCGCTACCCACGATGTTGGGTAGTCGAGGGTATAGAGCAACAGCAGAAACTGCTTATCCACCCAAATTTGTCAAGCCAAGCTCTCATCGGCTATTGTGTCAAGTATAAAACTTGATACAGAAACACTAGGCAGTGCAACGGTTACATGTAATTAAGTATATCAATTCAAGGTACGGAAGTAATTTTTACTCCACCGGAGGGTCGCACGTAAATTTAAGGGATAAGTTTAACGTGTAATTAAACATAAGATGGGCTGCTCGATGACGTCAGTGATGGGCAATATGCGATGAGGATGCTAAATTCTGCAAATTAATCGGTATTTAAGGGAGGAGCAATTTTGGCGTGACTAGAGACGGCACTTTAAAAAGAGCGGATATAATGGTGTAAGTGCTGCACGCGACTTCAGTGATGTAGTACACAAATGGAAAGTCCAATAATCGAAAGAAGGTGGACAAAGTGTTGACCATTTTCTCGTAAGAGTCAACAAGGGCAGAGTATTACCAATACGACTAAAGGTGATTTATTATCGATACTCTGTGAGTTATTAACGGGTGTAACTACTACTTGGTATAGAAATAACAGAGAATATTCCTGGTTTAAGCAAGACTTTTAAAGAATAACTTACATTACAGGCCAAGTGTAAGTAAACAGCTCGATCTGTTATAAGACAATGCCTCAATTGTTTGGAAACAGAATAGAGCAGCGCAAAAATACGACCGTGGTACTTTCTCCTGTATCAAATGTGGCTTTTGGAAAAGAAGGAATAGAAGCTTTGCAAGAGCTACTTGCAAAATAGAGTGTCGGAAATCCAACCTAATTTCGCGGAAAAGACTTTGAAAAATCATAATGAGGTCGAAGCAGAGAATACTGTGGCTTTTGAAATTGCTTAGGCTAACAAGAAACCTCAGAAATTGCGCAGAGACCTTGTAACGTTGAATAGAAATAAAGTTACTTTAACAGATGTTGAATAGTATGTATGAATAGTTATCGAAGTTTATCGTATCCGCGACGTTAGTGACCGTGGTGCACTGTAATGGTAATGGAAAGTATAGGTTAACAGATTTTTATTGCGTGTAGTATAGTGTCACGTCCAAGGTTGGAGGGAGGGTGGGCGTTGTACACGATCATTTAGCCTCCATTCTTTTTGAGGTAGAATGTTTATGTAAAGAAGCATGTGTCGCAAGCATAACGGAATTTGAGGTGGATTATTATTTAGAAGAAAAGTTTGCTTGTGCATTTATAATTGCACTCTAGTAAATCGACTACTATTAACGGATATTGACAAGTATTGTCTATTGCCAACAGCCGGTGTGTAACACTTCATCTGTCGATCAGTTTGATTGCGATTTTGTAGTTACAAAGCTAAATTTATCTTTTGATAAATGTGTTACCAAAACTAATTATAAAAATTATAAGAATAGAACTTCAGTGACAAGTAGTAATGAAGTTCGACACTTATGTTACATAAGTAATGCCTAAAAAATTATATCGATAAGTGATATTTTACAAATAATTTCATGTAAAGCAACTTTTTAATATTTAAAATAACAATTATATAAGTTAATTCAGAATGTTTATACTATAAATTCATCAGTTGATTGTTCTAAAATTTCAAAAGACGCGATTTTTCTTGCTATTATAATAGGAGCTTCTGTAATTAATATAAAAATAAGGATTACTTTGCGTGAAGTTATTACGAAACACATTGAATATTTTCTTAATATTGTTATAATTTTAGCATAAAAATTTTACCATAAATATACTTTTATTTATTTTTATTTTAGATTGTACTAAGTCTTTTTGTAGCTGTCATTTTGGATAATCTTGAGTTAGATGAAGATATCAAAAAATTGAAACAACTGAAATTTCGCGAACAAAGCGCTGAAATAAAAGAGACGTTGCCTTTTAGATTAAGAATTTTTGAAAAATTTCCCGATAGTCCTCAGATGACATGCTTGCACAAAGTACCATCAGATTTTAATCTTCCAAAAGTATGTATAATTATATTTTTAAAAACATTATTCTTTGCATGATTTTATCATTACTTATGATTTTTTAATTTCTCTTTAGTTTTAGATATTATTTATGTTACAACTTAACAATACTTATATTTTTAAAATATGAAAAAAAAAATTGCAACATATATACTCGCAGAAGCAACGAGAAAAAGAAAAATATGTATGATGATAAAGTAGGTGGAGGCTATCGACAATTCATAACGTACAACTTTAAATAAGTCTGATAATTTTAATAATAAAAATGCTACTCCAATATACGCAAAGCTAATCCTTTGCCAGCATGTAAGGTCTTGGTATTTTGATAATAAGAATACGCGATTATACAGTTTAGGCGGAGACTACACCGTACACGCAGTCGGGTGATTCTCTCTACATTCTCTTTCCTTTGTTTTATACTTCTCTACTTTCTTTGTCTTCATTCTCAGTTTCTCTTATTTCTCTTATCTCTCTCTCTCTCTCTCTCTCTCTCTCTCTCTCTCTCTCTATCTTACTTTAAAGTGTCTAACCGCTTCTTTTCGTTTGGACGAGTGACGCGAAAATTAACAACTCAACAGTTGTTCGCACCAACTTTTTCTCAAGTTCAGCTAACGCAAAATTGTTTTTTAAACGAATTGTTCAATTTCTTTTGACATTTGTCAGAGAACATTCTCGGATAGTCTCGCTCGCGCCTTTCCTCTCCCATTATCCTACCGCAAGCATCACGTAAAATTATAAAATTATCTTTAAATTAAACACAATTACATAGAAATTACTTATGTACCGATTCAAACTTATCATGATCAATTATCGTATATATCACAAAATTATTGATCAGTTTAAATATGTATTGAAAATTTGATTTTCACTGTATGTGTGTAAAGCTTTTCATATCGCTGAAAATTTAAAAACCTTATCGTTAAAACTGTGAAATAATTTTTACATTAATATTGTTCAGATTATAATAAATTGGTATTAAATTTATTTGAATTTTAAAAAGAATTTCTCTAAAATTAATGATAATTAATCTTTTACGCTATTAAGTTTTTGGTACTTGTTAGCAGAATTTGTTAGTGATTCCGTAGTTAATAGTCTAATTTCTAATATAAGGGCAAGATCAAGGAACTTCAGTTGAATTAAAATAAGGTTAATTAGCTTTAATTAAATAAATTAATTAAAATAATTAAAATTATGTTCTCCGATTTTTCAAGGTTTATAATACTAGTTCTACTAACTCTAATTCTACTCACTTGTTGAAACAATCGAAGTTTGTAATGTATATGCATATTTTAACGGTAGTTTTTACGGAATAAGTAACTCTACACGGGTATAAACAGACTAAGCCTGGTTTTTATTTTTTGCGGATTTATTTCAAATGTGCACGCTTAATTTCTGAATCTAAAGAGAAACGCCAAAGATAGAGGGAAAAGTATACGTCGACAAATATGTGAACTTAGAATACGAATTTGTTGAAGTGAATTCCTAAATATTCAAAGAAGGTGAGATATCGCTATTTTTCAAACGTAAAATAATAAATCACCATATAGCTCGTATATACAAGAGAGAGAGAGAGAGGGGGGGGAGAGAGGGAGAGAGGGAGAGAGAGAGAGGGAGAGAGAGGGAGAGAGAGAGAGAGAGAGAGTTTACAATGTAATGAGGACGGTACTTATGATTGTTGTATCAAGACACTCTGCGACCTCGAACGTACGTAATTTCCGTCGAACAGACTGCAGTACTTTGCTTCTGTGGTCCTCACCGTAGCTGTTACAAAAATGACTCACGCGCCTTAAATGCACGCGATGTCGTCACGCCTCCTAAGAGAATCTTTGATTTTGCGTAGGGGTCGACTTTCGTGAATTGCGGAGATTTTCCACAATTTTCCATTGCGGCGAATCGCCAGTCTTTCATTCCAAATTAATGCTTTCAATTTCAATTTAATTATTCAATTAGTATTCAATTATTCAATTTTTAAATAATCTCCTGAAATATTATAATATTAAACAAACTTTCGTTTTGAAGAATTTTTATCATAAGTTTTTTCATTCAAAAGAATAACATTTAATATTTTACAAAAATTGTACAATGTTTTGTTACATTGGAAACTTATAAAACTGAAATACGAAGAACATGTGTTTTTAAAATTAAAATTTTTTTTTTTAATTTTTTAAAATCCATTACTGATAATTTATTTAAATCACCTGCCATTTATCCAATTTTATTACATGTTGCAGTCATTAGCTTTCCCAAAGTGCAAATTTACTTGCATTTGTTCTAGTTTATAAATATTTACACTACGGATATTTCACACTGTTATTATTTTATCAATTTTATCATTCTTATGTGTTAATTTGAATCGTTTTTGTACTCAAATTCAACTACTTTAGATCGATGTGATTTGAACTAAAACTTTGATATAAATTTTGTTTGTCCCTGTTAACTGGTATTTAAAAATAAATCATTCTGCATTATGTCATATACTGCATTATTCGTGTTACCGATATTTATTGCGCTATTTTGTAAATAGTTACGTTCATAGTAGTTGAAAAAATTTGCAGGATATAAGGTTAAGGATTTAATTTTATTATAATCATTGAATTAGTAAATTTCTTTTGTTTATTTTTTCTAATTTTTATAGAAATTTCTTTTGTAGGAAGAGACAATTTCTTCGACCTTAGAAATGTTATTTTATATATAAATTTGTAATTTTGTTAAATTTCTCTCGTGAACTCTTTCCACAGGTGCACTTTTTCGATGTGAACCTGTGTTGCTACACTAATATCCATTCACAGCAATAATTTTTAAAGTATTTTGAAAATTTATTAAAAGATTAGAATTATGTTATGAAAATAAGAAATAGGTATCTAATAATACTTTTAGAAAGTAACTTACTATCATGAGTGTTATTTTTTTCTACATATACATATTAATTTCGGTATATATATATACCCACATATACATACATTACTGTACTATACGTATATAGTAAAGCTATATAATAAGGCTGAATAACATGCACTATCCTTTAAAGTACTCGTGCAATATAAAAATATAAAAATAGTTTTAATTCTGAAATAAAATTTACTTTCAATGCAATAGAAATAAAATAAAAAGTTTCAAACTAAACAATAATGAACGTGGATGCTCCTATCATTCATTAGGTTCGAGAAAGTTTTATGAGACAATTTGTTTATGAAGTAGAGGACGATGAAAATGAAGGAAACAAGAGATTAAATGAAACCTTTGATTCAAAAATGGTATACCGTAAACAACGTCCAGTTCAAATTTTAAATAAACCCCTAAAAGTTCGAACTGTTGAGACAAATTTAAAAAAAGCTGCAGTTACGTACATTATAAAGTAATATACCATATATATTTTGTCTATATTGTAAATAAAAAATAAAGTGTATAATTTAAAAATTATACTTAATGATATACCATTTATAACTTTAGCGATTCAAATAATCAAAGGCTGCTATTGGGTGATTCTGCTATGATACCAGTTCCGGGTAAAGGACTTTTAAAGCCCCAAGGGACAATTAGTAGCACAAAGCAGCTGCGAATAGACCAAAAAAAGTAATTGTTTTGATGTAATCAAAGAGAATAAAATAAATTTAAAGTATTCGAATTTTTAATATTCAAGCACTTATTAAATCAATTTAAAGTATTATAAGTATTCTATACGATTATTATTATTATTATTATTATTATTATTATTATTATTATTATTATTATTGTTATTATTGTTATTGTTATTGTTATTGTTATTGTTATTGTTATTGTTATATTTTTAGATCAATACGTAGAAGCGTTCGAAGTGGTTCAATAAAGCTGAAGCAAACTTACGAGCATCTAATGGAAAACGGTGATATTGGGGCTATGAATCGTGTCAGTTCATCTCGCAGCAGACCTCATGATTTAGACATCAAACTTTTGCAAGCAAAGAGACAACAAGCTGAAATGCGAAGGTAAAGCTATTTTTTCGAACGTATTGCACACGTACAGTTATAAATGATTGTAAAAATCGATTAAATCCAAATAAATATTGATTTTTTAATTAAGAAATCAACGGGAAGAAGATTTGAGAGAAAATCATCCTTTCTTCGATACACCTCTGTTTGCAGTACCACGAGAAAGTAAATTTCGAAAAATTTGTCAGTTATTGGTGTACGCTAGATATGATGCTAGATTAAAAGATCCTTTAACAGGAAAGGAAAGAAAAGTTAAATATAAAAGTTTGCAGTACGTAAAATAATTACACAGTTTTTTCACATTGAACTATAAGCTACATTTTAGGATTAAAATTCCCTTAATTTAATAGTAACTTTCTTGGGCTCGTTACTTACTTGGATTGGGTAATGATTTGTGCAACCACTTTTTCATGCATTTCTATGATGTTTGAAACTCCAAAATACCGAGTTATGGAAGTTCCAGCGTTGCAAATAGCCGAATATGGATTCGTCATTTTTATGAGTATTGAATTAGCATTAAAAATTTTAGCTGATGGATTATTTTTTACTCCAAAAGCTTATATCAAAGATGTTGCTTCAATTCTCGACGTGTTTATTTATGTGGTAAGATTTTTTCTTTTTTTAAATCTTTACAAGTTATTGAATAATATAATAAATATAATGTTACACTGACATAATATTTAATTTTAAACAAGGTAAGCTTAGTATTCTTGTGTTGGATGCCCCGAAGTGTAGCACCTAATTCTGGAGCTCAGCTTTTGATGATATTACGTTGCGTTCGGCCGTTACGGATTTTTACCCTAGTACCACATATGCGTAAAGTTGTCTACGAACTTTGCCGTGGATTCAAGGAAATTCTTCTTGTGTCAATTCTACTTATTCTTCTTATGTTTGTCTTTGCAAGTTATGGTGTTCAATTATATGGTGGCAGATTAGCACGTTGCAATGATCCGACTATTATCAAACGTGAAGAATGTGTTGGTGTATTTATGCGGAGAGTATTTGTTACAAAAATGAAGTTACAGCCTGGCCAAAATGAAAGTTATCCTTCTATTCTCGTACCGCGCGTTTGGTCAGTATGCATTATATTTATTTACTTTATTTATGTTCATAATCATATATCTAATATTTTTAATTCAGTGCCAAATATTCAGTAAACAAACAAATGTTTCACTAAAAAATAATATATATATTTTTCAATTATTATTGTTGAAGTATGGAATTTTATTTGTTAATCAAATTGTACTTGCAACTTATTTATAAATGCTTACTAAACGTAATACCAATTGGTATTTTCTTATTATTCTTTAAAAATAATTTTTTTTTCACTTAAAATGATGACAATAAGTTTTTTTTATATGTGTATTATTACTATAATACACTTTTTATAATACACTTTTACATTTTTTATTATTATAAGTGTGTTTCTTTATTTGCTTCTATTGTAGGGTTGGAAAGTAACCGAGATGGGCAATTTTATTAAAGTCAACTTAAAACATAACCTTAACGAAGTTGTAAGATTACGAGAGATGAACTTCACGATAATCTTAAACGCGATATTGACTTGACGTTTAAGGTTAAACCTAGCTTTTATTTTTCCAATCAGAAAGTCTATTTTTTTATAAAATCGATGATAGGCTTAGCCGAAAAGGAGCTTAGAAATAATGAAGGCTCAATTCACGTAGGCGAGATCACTAGATGTTTAACTGATTAAGATCATATTACAATTTACAATTTTCCAAATTATTTTACAAATCGTATCATAATATGATATATCGAATGCTTATCAAAGCATTGACATTATATCCAATTTAATTATCACATACGTAAATTATTCACCATTTACTTATTGGCCATATACTAATTGGTTATAAAAACTCAATATTGCATGGTATGAAACAGTAAGTCTTTTATATCTTACAGATTATGTATATCTAATAATTTCGTTTTATGTTTATACGTTTTCCGTAAGCCCTTTTTTTACTCATTTTTTGCGGATAAGTTCTAGCTCCTAATGTAACAATTTAGATGATTGTTGTATCATGTATAATGTTTATTTATTCCGTTATAATCCAAGAAGATTTATAGATTCGCAACAGTGAACAGATCAGTATCAAGTAATTATTTTAGACTGGACAATAATAGGCTTTACAGAATTCACATCCAACACTAAAGAGAGAATCATATCTCACTGGATCTTGATGTATGCAAAAGTTGTAGTCTATTTAAAAAAAAATTTTTTTTTAATTTAAAAAATCAAGCGGAAGAATCCTCTTTTGTTTCTTTTTTCTTTTCTTTTTTACCTGAAGTTAATTAGAATATGAGAAACTTTATCTTACTTATATTCGCATCCCTCGCGTAAGATGTGTTCTAACATTTCTCATCGAAACCAATTTTCTATAATTAGTTGACCCTTCAAACGCCACCTCCTCCATACGACATAGAAATTAAAAATTTTCAGCAAGTAACATTTCAATTAAACTGTTAGTACAAGAAATTTATAGATGTCTGCGCAGAATTGAACTACACGAATTGAATTAATACGTAAATTACAAAACTTAATCCATGTTCAAGATGCACGTAATTCCCGTACGCCTGCAGCGTACGTTGACGCCAGACAAAAACGGAGGAAAAAGGATACGACTATCTATTCCATCAAAAAGTGCTTATTGTTTTAAAAATCCTTAAGCTTTTTAATACCAGAAAGATTTATTAAAATAGGATATTATTAAAACGCATATTTATTAAAATAGGATACTGCACGAGCAATAAAACGAGTATGTAGACCGCAATCACGCTGAGATACCAATTCTAAGCTATACACCTCGTTCAGAAGAGGAAGAGCTCGTTCTTTTAGCCGTGTGGTTTTCCTACGTACAAGTACCTTTCCCGAGGCCGACACAAATTCAAGAAAAATACGAATGTACTCAACATCGGCTTGGGAATCACAAAAAAAGACCTGTTTTTTCGGTTCATACGCAGATGCGGACAGTAAATGCATGTCGATTAAGTAAGATTCAAAGGATTGCGAGTTGGCGCTATAATGAACAAGATATTGTGAAGCTTCGGGGAAGTCATCGTACAGCCTTGTGGCACCTGTCAGCTGAGACTAACGGTCGGTCTGTCCAAGGCAAAATTTGAGGCCTTCATCGTTCTTAATGAAGTGTGGTAGGTAGCTGCGATCATGGTCGCTATAATTTCAAGAAACAATAAACTGTGACTGTTAGAAGCAGCTCATGTGGTCCTGATGGAGAAAAAAAGGCATTCCACCGACGGTCTGCGGCGATGAAGGGTTAAGCGATATCCCCACTAGAGCGAACAGGGAACTGCCGCTTGCCCTTTCGACGTGCTTGCACTACCAGTCGTTCGGGATTACACGCTAGCCATCAAGCTCCGATTCTAGCAGAGATTTCTCTTCTAATTTTTCTCTTCGACTTCTGTCTCTGACACCATCCCCGAAAAATTGCCCTTATTAAGTCGAATTTATAACTGTTCGTTTTCGCCAAGCGAGAGATAATCTGACTTACCGAGGGCGAACCTCCACTGCACGTAGGCAGTGTTTGGGAACAGCCACTCGTCTCTCCGTTTCGGGGATGACGCGAACGGCTTCTCAAGCTATCTATCACTTGACACAATTGAAACATAGGAACATATAAATTGCATAAACGTGATTTAATGAAAACGAAAATTTTTTATTTAATGAAAATTAAGAGTAATGATATTATTTTAATTATCTTTGTAATGACTCTGAACTTAGAGAATATTATTAAACTTTATTGAAAATTTACAGGGCGAATCCAAGACGTTTTAATTTTGACAATATTGGTGATGCAATCTTGACGCTGTTTGAAGTTTTATCTTTCAAGGGTTGGCTTGATGTTCGTGACGTGTTGATAAAAGCTCTAGGACCTGTAAGTATAAGCTTTTCAATTTATTTTATGAAATCTATATTTTTTGTTGTTATGTACTATAGCTAAATATATAATATAAATTGTCAAGGTAAAATTTATGTATGAACTATTTAAAATTTTGTACATTCTCATGTGAAATTATTTCCTCTGACAATCATGAGAGATGTTAATGTCTGTTCTGTCGGTTAATGTCAGTTCTGCATAATTTTCTCCATTATTTCATATCGCTCATAGACGATTCAAGAGCTTCGGCACAGGGCATGTTATTTCATTTGTCCCGCTGGTCTATGCTTTCTCTGAGAAATGTGGGATTCACATAGCCAACTGATACAGTTATTGCTACTGTCTGCCTTTTTATTGAAATGTTATTTAATTCGTATTGTAGTGCTTTTTAGAAGCTGGAAATAAGATATAACAATATGTTAATAGCACATCATTATAAAACAAATTATATAAAGATATATAAAAACAAAGTTCAAGCTTGGAAAATAATATAAATATTATTACAAAAGATTGCTTCGTGACAGTATATTGATTCATACTAATAATATTTGTAATTTTTGCTATTTCTTCATTTTTTTGATTCAAAATAAGTTAGTTGTTATTTATTATTAAATTATTTGTTGCTGCTTTCACCATCGTATTTTCTTACTACGATATTTTAGTTTTCTTCCGCGCTTATAACTTCTCAAAATCGTAAGTAGCCTTTTAAGAAGGCCTTGTAAAAATTATGTAAGAATAATTGTAAGAATAATTTGTAACAAGAAATGCATAATTTATTCAAAGGAATTTAATTTTGTTTCAAGATAACTATCAGCTGTTAATTTGTACATTCGTAATAATCCATTATATTTGAATGGTAGCATAACTTTTTATTATAAGATAGTGGTTGGAAGTTTTTAAATTAATTTTTTTCAGTAAAACTTGTGGTAAGATGTAAAAAAATGTTCTTATGTATTCATTTTTTAATTTTCTAGAAAAATATATTGTTTATAAAAACAGATTATTAATTTTATTAAGTATGGCTGCATTAAAAATGTATTTTTGTATTTAATCTTATAGATTTAATTTTATAACTTAAATTTTATTATTTGTTAAATATTTTTCATTTATAGGTACATGCTATATACATACATATCTATATTTTTCTTGGCTGTATGATTGGCCTTACATTGTTCGTCGGCGTGGTCATTGCTAATTACTCTGAAAACAAAGGCACGGCATTACTTACAGTCGATCAGAGACGATGGTAGATATTTTTTCAATGATCTATGTGTGCGTGTGTGCGTGTGCGCGTGTATCATTACCATGGAAGCTATTTTTCAAGAAACGATAATTATATTAAATTAGAACATTTCTATGATTTTTATATCTGTGATTATTAAAAATGTTTTTGATACGCCAATTACGATTATGTAAATTTGAAAAAAGTACGGGTGAAAACGAAAAAATATTAGATATTTTCTTATCATAAGTTACATGTGCATTAAAAATTGGTATATGTAAAATTGTTAGAGATTATCGATAATAAATGATTAAATGCCTTAGTGTATATGTATGTATGTATATATATATATATATACATATATATATATATATATATATGTGTGTGTGTGTGTGTGTGTGTGTGTGTGTGTGTGTGTGTGTGTGTATATAACTGAATAATTGCTATATTTAATACATTTTTACTAACATAAAAATATTAAAACAAAATCTATTAATTTGACTTATACAGAAATTTAATTTAATTCTATATTATGATGTACGAAAAATTTTAGAGGAAAATACTTCAAGACGAAGTTTTATTTGGATGTTCGTAACGATTTCCTTATTTAAAAGTAGGTATAAAAAGCACTTTTAAGAATAAGGCAAATTATTTTTCAAAATAAAAATATGATAAAATACGTATTAACATAAAATAATAGTCTTTGCAATTCTGCAGTTATTCAATCAGCACAAGTAAAAAATTTTTCTTTATATTTATGAAAATTTAACGAATTCTAATAGCACAGTATCAAAAGGTTTAATACTACGACGCTCTGATACTAAATAATAAAAGAATAGCTTATTCTTAGAAATCTTTATTTAATTAAAATAAGTGATAGTTATATTTTTTAGGTGTGATTTAAAGAAAAGATTGAAAATTGCTCAACCGTTACATTTACCACCAAGACCTGATGGCAAAAAATTTCGTGCTTTCATTTACGATATAACCCAAAATATTTATTTTAAAAGATTCATTGCGGTCGTTGTACTCATTAATAGTGCTTTGTTATGTGTATCGGTAAGAAAAGGAAATATTTATAATTTTCATTTAAATATTTCTGGTAAAAAAAATTCCAATTTTTTTCTATTTTTTAGTGGAGAATTGAAGAAGAACATACAGAACCTTTAGTAATCGTTTCTACTATGCTCACGTTAATTTTTCTAATTGAAGTAATTATGAAAAATATTGCATTTACACCACGTGGGTATTGGCAGTCAAGAAGAAATCGTTACGATCTTTTTGTTACAGTTTTAGGAGTAATTTGGATTATTATACATGCGACAATGAAGGTCTTAATTTAGCCTGAAAATTAAAAAGAAAGAACATTAGAGTAGAAAATTTCATAAAAAATATAATTTTTAATAATATTGTCTTTTCTTAGAATGATGGATCACACATTATGGGTTTTGTCGTAGTAATTTTGAGATTCTTCACTATCACGGGAAAACATACTACGCTAAAAATGTTAATGCTGACAGTTGGTGTGTCCGTATGTAAAAGTTTTTTCATCATTTTTGGAATGTTTCTTCTCGTATTCTTTTATGCGTTAGCTGGTACAATAATTTTTGGAACTGTTAAATATGGTGAAGGTATTGGAAGGTATATGATTATCAAACTTACAATAAAATTTTTTTTTCGTACTTAAATTTAGCTCAATTATATCAGTAGTTAATGTTAAAAAGTTGATGCAGTTTGTTCTTTTTGGTAGATTTGAAAGAATTGCCTGTTTTCAGATACAATTAAAACAATGTTCCTATGTAAATGTAAAATAGTTTTTTAATTGTCGACAAATAATCTAAATTTTGTTATTATTGATATAAATTTACAATATTTGTTGATGAGAAATATAGCGATAACATAGATGAGAATTATTACTTTTAGATATACTATTACGAATAGATTGTAATCTTAATACTTTCGCTATTTACAAAATATATGCAATTAAATTTTGAAAAATTGTGAAAGTTGAAAAGTAATTTTGTTTTGAAATTTATTATAAATAATTTCATTTTAGAGAAACCCATTTTTATTATAAAATTTTCTTAAAGACGAGCTAACTTTGAATCGCCAGTCACGGGTGTGGCAATGCTCTTTCGAATAGTCACAGGCGAAGATTGGAACAAAATCATGCATGATTGCATGGTTCAACCACCTTATTGTACTCCAGCTAATAATTACTGGGAAACTGACTGCGGAAATTTTCATGCGTCATTAATTTACTTTTGTACTTTTTACGTTATTATCACGTACATAGTCCTTAATCTCTTAGTAGGTAAGAATCCGAAATTATTAATAATTTATGCAATTATGCGCCAATGTAGTAAAAATTATTAGTGTAAGAATATAATTAATTGTTTATTTATAATAATTTTAATAGTGTAATAATTATTTTTATATTATTTTTATTAATTGAGCAACTCATAATAATGAAATAATATATTATTCAATATCCGGTACGGTCGTACACGTCAAAAATTATAATATTGATCCTGGAATTTGGGCAGAATATATGAAATATATTTAGAAAATATAATTTATTAAGTAAAAGATTATTAGAATTAGATAATTAGAAATAATTTATTTGTCACGCCAGCTATTATCATGGAGAACTTTTCCCTCTTTTATTCTAACGAAGAAGATGCTTTATTATCATATGCAGACATCAGAAATTTTCAAAACACGTGGAACGTTGTAGACATTTATCAAAAAGGAGTAATACCCGTGCGAAGGGTATGTCTTTTCTATAAATTTACCCAATTTTATTTATAGACACTAATTTTATAATATTTTATAGGTGAAATTTATTTTAAGATTATTGAAAGGTCGTTTAGAAACCGATCCGCAAAAAGATAGACTCCTTTTTAAGTACATGTGTTACGAACTCGAAAGACTTCATAATGGCGAAGATGTTACTTTTCACGATGTCATAAAGTACGTTCATATTTTGATTTCTTAATCAGTGGATCAATTTCTTTTAGTTTTCATTTTAATTTGTAAAACAAAAGTAATGATGCAAGAAAGCATGAACACGTGATTTATAATCAATAGTTTATATTTAAAAAGTTAACGGATATTTCAAAAATTCAAATGTTATTTCTTAATTATTTACACGGCAAGTTGTAAAACCTAAATAAAACTTTAGCTAAAAATGATTTGTTGACTTACTTTTAGTATCATATGCGAATACATTTAAGCTTACCCGCTATGAAATTCCCATTATTAAAAACTGCTTAGATTAATATTTTTCATTGATAAATATTTTTCTCTATTCCAAAATTTAGGCAGTTTGGTTATAATATAATATTACATTTATAATTTTCCGTATTTAGCATGTTATCATATCGATCTGTGGATATAAGAAAAGCTTTACAATTAGAGGAACTTTTAGCTCGAGAAGAATTTGAGTATATAATTGAGGAGGAAGTTGCAAAACAAACCATAAGAACATGGTTGGAAGGATGCTTAAAGAAGATACGAGCTGTTGGCGTAAGTTGAAATTTTTTACAAACAATAAATGTAGGTTACTAAATTGAAATAGAATTTTTTAATAATTTTATTTTTAATCGTGTCTAAAAAATCTAAAATTTGTTTATTATAAAATAATTGATTAAATTTATTACTTATCTATTATTAATTTGCAATCATCGATTACAACATTATTTCTACATTAAGAAAATCACATAACAAAGGAAAGGGCGATATTTCTGAAAAAGAATATCCACGAGTTCTCGAAAGGATTACCTTGCATAGGTCGGCATAGATGACCAATATTTATCTCTATGTGTTTTTATAGGTTGCAATGCTTTGAATATTGTATTAAAATATTTTGACATCGATTTATAAAATTACTATATTCGTTATAGAAAGCGTCTATCAAAATTTTAAAAGAAAAGACAACTTTGAGATGTAAAACAAAATGAGATAAAAAAAAAGAGTACGTTTAATCAAGAACAATGATTATTTAGATGCAAATATTTAGCTTTATTTAGAATTGTGCCGTTGTATTTTATTATATGATAAATGTAGAATAAATGCGACAAAAGGTTTCGATACTTATTTTATATTTCTTTTTCTCTTTTTTTAGAAGCAGCAAAATAGTTTAATTGCTGGATTAAGAGCTACCAATGACACAGCAGTAGCAACGATGCAGGAACACATAGAAGAAAAAAAAGAGACAATAGTAGATCATGACGAAGAAACAGATAATAAGGTAATTCATTAAAAATAAAGAAAAATATTATAATTAATTAAAATAATTAATTAATTTTACGCGAAAGAACTGACAGTTGGGTAAAAGAATAAGTTAAATCAATTTAATTGTAAAATTTTTTACTATATTTCAATTTTTCTTTTTTTTTAATAATATTGCAGGATGTAGACGGAATACGACATAGAGGTAAAAAACCATTGGGCCTTCCGAGATCTGATAGCATAGGTAGTGGCTCAGGTAGAAAATATCTTGCTCCAACATTATCAGATCCAGCGTCGATAAGATCAGAAAAAGACAAAATTGCAGCTTCTAAAAAGAGAAATAATAGATCTTCCCGTAAGTATTATGAAAATTTATTATTGATTTAATAAAATTTTTTTATATTTCGTGCACTGTAATTTTAATTAACTTTATGTTTACAAGCTATATGCTTATTTACAATCTAAATATTACACAAACACACGTGAAAAACATATTTTATAAAAGTTTAAATTATATTACATTCTTGGATAGAAATAAAATTCCAATTGCGTTAGAATGCAACTGCTATCCTTATAATGAGTATAAGAGTACTGCCACAAAATGTTTTATTCTAATAAAGTTAATGATAATCATGCTTATAATCATGAATTATTTTTAAGCCTTTATTTTTTTGTACTCATGGAGGTGGCTACTTATTCATTTTTTAATCTGTCCATACATTCTTTCTTATTCATTTTAAATATTCCAGTCGTAAGTATTCACTTTTGAAATACCAGAATATAGAGCCCCGATTACTAATTTTCTTAAACTAAACAATAATATAATACAATTAATTGCATAATATGGTAATTTCGACTCAAATATCACGAGTATTTCCTGTTTGAAATGTAATACTTTCGTTACATTTTTTACACTTCACATGAATCGAAACCGTCCTAAATACGGTTATTTTATAAGTTACATATTCTATTTATCGTCTTGATGTACAATCTTTGGTTCTTTACTTTTTCGTCGGTATACTTGGAATACTTATTGCACTCCACCGTTTTTAAACTGAAAGTATCTTTCTTTTCCTTTAAGGATATTTCTGAAGTTTTATATTTCTTAGATCTTTCGAGATGTTAGTGAATACCGTTAATAATAAGAAATTATTAATAAATAAATGTTTTTATTTATAGTTAGAACATATGCGTTTAAATAATTTTAATTGGATACGTAAAAATTTTGAAAAATATTTTCAAATTAATACTTGAAGAAATTTGAGAAATTAAAGCTAATGTTTTCAATTTTCAAACTAAACACGGCTCATTGGATAAATTTATTTTTAATTTATTTACATTTTCACAGCTATTATTATTTTCTTAATTAATAATAACTATAATAATAATTATAAACTAATTTATACAACATTTAAATAATTAGTATTAATTTATATTTAATTTCATTCAGCTTACACAAATATTTTATATGTAACATCTAATATATTTATTGCAACCTAAATATGAATGAATTCGAATTGCAAAGTTACAAACTGTTTATAAATTTGTCAATTCTTATAATGTACTGATTAAAAAAAATTCAATTTTTTCATTTGGATTTAGTTCATATTTGATTTTATCGAAACTAAAATCAAATATGAACACTCCGAATAAAATGTAGATACAAAAAATCTTAGTAAGTGTGAATATATATATATATATATATATATATATATATATATATAATATATTTACATTTTATTAATACTTGTTGAAATTTACTTAATATTTATATTTGAATACTTTCTTAACTCAACAAGATATTCCGTTCTGAAAAAATAAAATTACATGCAACATATTGAAGAATATGATTGAAAGTAAAGAAACTAATATTTTATATTCATAATTAATAATTCTATCTGTTTCTATGAATCGCAGCTGCAGTTGCAAAAAATAATCTACCATATGTAACGGAAGGAAGCGAACAACCTTGGCTAAGGGAAGTCTTTACCATGAAAATGTCACCGCCAAAAATATCTAGTGTTATGGTTGAGGTTCGTGATTGGTGGCGAGAACAATTAGCATGCAGTAGTGATTCTAGCGACAATGATTATTGAAATATATACTTTCATGTATATGATTAATGTATTTGTTGGTTAAAAACTTCTTTTTGAGAGTTAATTACATCTAATGTTATCGTGTCACAGTAAAAATAATATAAGTAAATGGAATTAAAGAGCCAAAAATTATTAATTTTTATTAAGACAACTAATTGGCATTATGTAAATACAATTATTGTTTCTCCTCTAAGATTAATTAATTTAAAGTAAAACAGGAGTTATTTATTTTTTATATTAGATTATAATTGTAATAAAATAGTCATGATACTGCATCAATACGTTAATAACAGAACCCATTTTATCCCAGAAAAAAATAAAATTATTTTAATTCATTATACATACATACATACATATATATATATATATATATATATATATATGTGTGTAAATTCTAGTAATCAGAAAAATAAGTTACTTGAAAGAGACATGCAAATAATATATACACATACCATTGTTTTAACAGATATTTATTAAAAATATGTTCATAGTACGAGCATCTACAAACTCACTCTATATATGTTAAACGAGGCCTAAATAAATAATAGACAGAAAAAAGCATTTCGAAACATATTGTGGTACTTGCAGATATAAAAATGACTGCTTTCGTAAAATTTCTATTACCCACGAAGTCTTGTGACGATACACTGTAAAAAAAAACTAAGAATCGCCGACTGCTCTACCACGAAGTTTCGCGAATTTTTTCTACTTTTTCATATTGAACGTATGGTTTTTTTTCGATTCCTTTTTTTAATAAAAGGAGGAGGGGTATATTCGAGCTAACTTACAGGACAATAGAAAATATATGAACTATCATCGGTTAGAGTTGCGTGACAGTTCTTGGCAGAGACAATAAAGAGAGAACACTGAAATAAGGCTTCAGAGGAAGGTATCATGGTTATAACTTTAAACAATGAATCAAAAAATGCTAACGCACGATTAACGTTACCCCTTGAGCCGTGTAGAACTGCTAAACTTTTTTTATTTTTACGAATATTTTTTATAAAGTGGGTCGTTTTTCCTCATATTTTCAACAATTATTATGTGTTTTTATATTTTGAAATAATTTAAACAATTAGCTCAGAAACTTTGAAAAAGACTTTTCAGATAAGAATTATTGGTTTCATTTTGTTGCTACTTTATTCAACATCGTAAATAAATGAATGGAATAAATGATTGCTACGTAGATATACAACTTGCTGTTTATATTACCGCGTTTGCGAGAACCAATAGGAATTAGATCGCTGTTGCGCTTGCGACAAGATGTGCCCCATACCGCGTAACTGGTAAAACCTGGTAAAATCATACGTCTTCCCCTTCTCATCGAAATTTTACTCTTCCCCTTAACTCATGCGTGTGCGAAAATCAAGTTTACGAGCAACTCCGTTAGAGGCAGCAGCGCAGTACAAGTAAAAATTACAATTGACCTCACTGATGATGTTGATGTTGATCATTTGCACATAGTATCAATATTAGGCAACGCATTTCTGTTGTTCAGCCTGTGCTCGTGCGCAGTATCTAACAATAATATAGATTTCCAAAGGCAAAGTCGTATTAATATGTTCAGTATTAAGACATCTGCTTTTATAATTACAAGGAAATCATAATTATTTGTTTTTTGGTTTTTCATCAGAAGAATACAATTTAAATAAAAAACATTTTCAGAAGAAGCGATTGAAGATTCATTGTTGTAATATTTTTTTAACAGGAAAATCAAAAACTTTAATTTAGGTCGTTATTGTTATAGTTATAGTTCGTACGCTGTTTTTTAATACATTATCTAAGATATGTAAATATCTTTAACGTATGTTTATATTGATTTGTTATGTGTGAAAATAGTATATAATGTCACTTTTTCCCGCATACTCCAGTGAAGTAAATAAAGAAGCTAGTGATAATGTAATTCAACAAACCAACAAATCAAGTAGAGATTTAGGATGGCTTAAAAATTCTAGTTATCAGGCAATTTCTACGTACTTGAATAATTATGAAAAAAATGAAATTTGGAAAGATAGTTCTGATGAAGATTTTACTACTGCCTTTCCTGAGAAAGATAAAAATGAAGTAATTTCCAATAATAAAACTGTTTGTAAAAAAGAAATTAAAGGATCCAAAAAATGTAAAGTTAAATCCCGAGAAACAAATGATGCAAAGGTTAAAAAGAAAAAAACTCCTTTACTTCAATATGAAACTGATGTAAAAAATATTTATTTTGAAGATAAAAAAAGAAATAAGATGTACCTTACTCTTGAAACTCTAGAATGTACTATGAGACCAAATTATAAATTATGGAAAAATGAATTAAGTTTTAATTTAAAAAAGCAAATTAAAGAAAAATATAGTAAAAGATATCATGCGGTTAATTTAGAAGCAACCAGAAGGTTAATAAATAAAAATAGTAAAACAATTTATGAATCTAATATAGGAAAAAGCAAAGGACTAATTGATGAAGTAAATAAAATTAAGTTTGAAGATGATCAAAAAGGAATAACTGAGGAATTTAATAAAAGACTTACAGAATATCCTAAAGATATTAATACATGGCTTGAATATGTACATTTTCAAGACAAACTTCAATCATCAATATTTTATTTTGAGCAAGAAAATATTAAACAAGTTATAAATAAAAAAAAACTGTCTATTGTTGAAAAAGGTTTAGCAATAAATTATGATTCAGTTGAACTTTTAAAATTAAAGTTACAATTGATGTCAAAACTTTTACCAGCTGATGAATTGTCAAATGAAATTGAAACAATGATTAGAAAAGATTTAAATAATATTATTTTATGGCAAACTTTGATAACAGTGATTCAGACTTCATGTGTGCTTTGTAAAGTCTCAAGAGTACTAAATTTGTTTGTGAAATATTTTTCAATTCTGAAACAAAAGCCTAAAACAAATTCTAAATGTTATGATGAGCAAAATTTGGAGTTATTGTATCAATGTTTGACATTTTTGCGTCATGCAGGACTTTGGGAGCAGATGTGGGAAATTATGAAAATTAATCTATCTTTAAATCTAAATTTAGATCATGAAATACTGAAAAATATAAATACAATTGATGAAAAGATTCTCATGAACTTGGAAGAATTAATTTTAACTTCAAAACTCCCACTCGATCATTTATGGTTACGTATTGAATTACTTCGTGAAAGGTGCCATTGGATAGGTATTGATATTAAACAAGTTGATTTTGATCTTATTGGAGATGAAAAACGATTGGTATCTACTGAAGAAACAACTGACTTTATTTATCCAACAATTTCAATGGAATCAAATTTTCGATTAGTTATTTTATCTCTTTATTGTCTTAAAGTTCCATTACTACCAAGTCGTCACTGCACTTTGAAAGATTTCAAATTAGAAAAAGATATATGGACTATAGATTCCTTAGAATTTATATTACCAATGATATATTCAACTATTTGCATAGGTCCAATAAATAAATACTTAGGCGATAAAACCATGATAACATCACTACTTGAAGGAGAATTAACATCTGGACCGCAACTTTTAAAATTTCATCCTGCTCAAGAATCATTTTTAGATTTTATCAGGTTAACTTTTCATACAGTAGCTCAAAAATTGATAACAACTCAGAGGACTAGTATTTTTATTTGGTGGTTAAGATTTGAAAGACTATTAGTTTTCATTACTAAAAATGATCCTTTAAGAGAAGAAAACAGGAATAAAAAAGTAAAAACCACGATAAAAAATTTTTTAAAGAAATCAGAGAATAGATATAATCTACATTTCTACAGAGAATTTGCTTTACTTGAGCATGAGCTTGGTTATTTTGATAGTTCTATACAAATGCTAAAAAGAATTATTCAATCTCAAGATATTAAATTTTTAGATACTGAAGAAAAAGCAGCACTTTTTAGTTTGTATAGAACGATTTTTGAAATTCTGTTAGATGTAAATACTTATAAAAGTTCAAATCTAGAAATCTTTAAAGAAATGGTTGAAACCTTAAAAAGTATACTTGTTATTGCTTTAATTATAATCACAATATGTCAATAGAACAAATATTGTATAAAGAAATTCTAAATTTTTGACAAATACCATTACAGATGAACCTGAAGACACATTCATGTTACCAAATATATATTGTGATATACTAATTTGCTATGCTTACTTAATGTGCAGTAAAGATAATGAAAACATTAACATAAATGATATTTTAAACTTATTTAATAGGTGCTTGACTCATTGCAATAACTGTTTTCGATTACAGGAAAGATTTATGAAACTAAAGTTGCATTCTTGCAGTTTTATCAAAATAAAATTCAAAAACATGAAAGTTTTTCAACACAAACTGTTGCTGAGGCTCTTAAAAAATTTCCAAATAATTTATTCCTTTTGTCAATAAATGCTGTGATTGAAAGTAAATTACCATATTGGAAATTAAACACAAGTAATAAAAGATATAACATCTGGTCAATTTTGGCTAATTGTTTGGCTGGAAGAGCTCAAATTATATATTTAAATAACATAAAATTTGAAGAAGCTACGAATGCAATGATTAATAAACTGTTTTCTTTCCACAAAACAATATCAAGAACAGAAGAATTCCAAAGTTGCCCCTTGATCTGGCGATTTTATATGTTATTGATTAGAGAACATGATTTATGTAAAAGAAAAGGAGAAGAGATTTATTATCAAGCTGTTGCTCACTGCCCATGGGCTAAAAGTGTATATATAAGTGCAGCAGAAATTGCACCCCAAATTTTATCTCAAATTCAAGATTTGATAAAAGAGAAAGAACTAAGGTTGCATGTTACACCCGATGAGTTAGATATTTTAAGAGAGTAATAAGTATATAAATAATTTTAAATTTAAGCATATATTCTTATATAAAATACGTATTTTTTTCAATTAGAAATTAATATAAACTGGATAAGTTGTATGTTTATACTATTTAATATATTTATATTTATATAGTTTAATTTTTTTCAATAAATTCTATAAAATGTATGATTTCATTATACCCATAGATAATACTAATAATGAACTGAAGAAAGATGTTGACTATTTCCTGTTATGAAAATGTAAAATTTTCTAAAATTTACTATTCATTCTTTTAATAAAATATGTTATACTCAAAAAAACTTAACATTATTTTCAAAAGAAACATTGAATGATACAATGAAATTTTATCGGTAACAAATATAATAACTTCATGTAAGTATCATATTAAAATAAATAATGAAAAAATAATCTTTAGTTTCACTAAAGATTTTACTTCTAAGTTTGAATTGTATTTTGTTATAAATATATAAATATTAGAACTATATTTAAGATAAAACATTTCAATTGTGTTTAAACCAGAATATATTTCAATTTTCAATAGTTTAAACGTATATACTTTAATTTAAATTTTAACACTTAGTTTTTTCAATTAGGAAATACTTTTAATGTGATTATGCATATGACTAATATATTTTAATAAAAAATAGATTTTTAACATTTATTAATAGTATAAAGAAGCATTTATCGGCTTAATTTTACGATAAATGGTAATTGATTTAAAAAATAATTTATGAAACTATTATTTTTTGTTGAGTTAGAAGTTTGAACGTTGTTGCAACGACAATTGGAAATTTTAAAAATGGAATAATTTCTTAAAAAATTATCTAGAACTATAAATTAAAACACAAAACGATAAAATAATGAGTCTCCCCAAAATTCTATTCTTAATAGGAGTTGAAACTTTCAAGAATTCATAAGGGGATAAATATTAATATTGCATAAAATTTGTTTTAATAAAGGTAGTTCAATATATTAAAAGATATTTAAAAAAAAATGGTCGCAGAATTTTGATTTTAATGCATTTTGTCCATCCCATGCATATGCACCCTTATGAATATACATAAAACCGGCGTGTATATATTTAATAAAAACTTTTACAATAACATTGCACAATAAATGTTTTCTGGCGTCTCATTATGTATCACAGATGCAGAAAATGTTTCATTTCGAAAATCGGAATCGAAAATCACATTGCACAAAATATTTCTTCACTTTCTCACAATATCTTTCAATCTCATATTTCTCACAACTATCACAAAATCATTTTTTCACTTTCTTAGTTTTTATTAAAAACTACGAAAGATTTTAGTCATATTTACTAATTAAACTGTGATATTGAACATTATTATTTATATTTGAACATATCAAAATAACATTAATATGTCGCACCTTCAAATAGGACGGGCTAACAAAGTTTGATCTATCGCAAACAGATCACTGAGCCAGTGAACTCGAGCGAATTTGGCTAACCCGTAAACAGATATTGTCCTTATTAATGTATGCGTAAACATACGTTCGCAGATGCATTCGCACGTGTTAAACTATATATGTATCAGCCTTTACGATTATATAGTTTAATAAATCACATATATATACAAAAATTCCATTAAAAGGTACAATTCTTACTAATTAATCTAACAAATGCATGTCACAACATTTTTGTATATAATGATACTCTAGGCATTATTCATATTATTGTTACATGACTATGGCATCAATAAAAATAGTATAAAAATGCATTGAATATTAAGTTATAAGCATTTAGTATTAAGTTGTATGTATAGTATTAAGTTAAATGCACATATTACGTATTTTGTGTGTGTGTGTTTAGTAGATATTAAAATATCATAAAGTGAAGAAACATTTTGTGCAGCGTTTCTATAAAAATTGTTATTAAGAGATCCCCATATACCCATACGTACAAGAGTGCATATGAAAGTAGATGCATTTAGGTTCAAGTTTGCGCCGACTTTCGAAATGAAACTTTTTTTGTATCTGTAGTACATAATGAGACGCCAGAATCTGAAAACACATTTTGTGCAATGTTATTGCAAGTTTTTATTAAATATTATACATATCGATATGTAGGTATATGTATAAGGGGGTGCATTTGCATGGAATATAAATGCTCTAAAATTAAAGTTCCGTATCGATGTTTTTACGAACATTTTTTTCTGAATGTTTTTTTAATATATTCAATTATTTTCACTAAAAAAATTGCTGTGCAATATTAATATTTACCCCATTATAAATTTTTGAAAATTTCAACCCCTATTAAGAGTGGCGTTTAAAGGTGAAATTTCTGGGAAATTCATTAATTTATCATTCTTGATAATCTTTTAAAGAAATTATTCGATTTTAAAAATTTTCATTACAACTTGTTTTTATTTATTATTATTTGTTTTTATTACAACTTAATTTTACAACAATGTTGTAAACTTTAGACAATTGTTCGAAACTTTCTTGACGGCTCTTAGATAATCGTCTATGAGGTGCCTCGCTTTACTGATTAGCGACGAATCAACAGTGTGTAATACTTGCAATGCGTGTGTGCTTTAGCTCATTGACTTTCGTTGTTTTGATAGAGGCCTCTCTTCTGATCCCTGGAAATTCTCCGACCAACTACAATCTTCGAAGTTAATAACTGGAGCAGATGATTAGTGTCCATTATGTTTCCTCTGATAGGGAACACTTCACGATCTTAATGTGCTGTCGAATGAATCGCAAACATCCTTCTGTCAACGATTACAGGATGTTGATTCGAGGTTGGCTTTATCACCTTCTGGACAGGGACTAGCAGATGGTTCAACCATAACATCTTTACTAGGTTAATGTCCTTGAAATTGTTGATGAGATTTCTGAAAATTACGATGGCTTTTTGAATCCTAACTCTTACGGTTAGATGAGTTTTCGGTACTTTTGCTCTTGCGATTCTGAGACTTGCAAGAGCAAGGAGTTGTTGGTACCAATTTATAGTTGGAGAATTGCATATTAACCTTTTAATGATGGGGATCGCGATTTCCCCCAGGTTATCGAACAGAATATTGAGTCTGTCATCATTATTTCATATGCTAAATGTCGAACCGCGGGTATGTGTTACGCTCGAATTGGTATCGTATTACTAACCACCTCATGGTTCCTATTAGGTTCTATTGGCAAGTACAGCAGTGTTTGTCAATTTATGGTATAACCGCGTTGGTTTGTAACGTTGCTATTAATGGTGGCGCTCCAAAGATAATCAACTTGTCCTGTGTTCAGTCAACGGCACAAAAGACCGGTTTGCTGAGCGAAATAATTTGGGTTAATTTCATGCGTTTTCCTATATGCAAATGGTATATTTATTTATTGAAGAATTTACAACATTAAGATTTGTGAATCGAATGTAAAAGCTAAGTCACGTGTCCTTAACTTGGTTATTTCCTGAAATACAAGGAAAGGCACGTGAAACGCCACTGTCATCAGCGGCCGAACACCAAAACTCTCTTTGCCACAGTTTCTTGTGTACTTTTGTACTTTCTACAAAATATCATGATTAATGCTGTTCTTATTTGATATAATACTACTAGGCAGACAATTTTCTCCTTAAGTATAAAGAAATATTTATAATAATGGAAGGATTATCTCTTAAGGGACTTAAAAAATACCCTGCTGTATTATAAATTTAAATTACTTAGAACTCGACCTATACAAGAAGTAAATAATAAATGATATAATTGAATGTTTCAGCTTATTCCGTTATATGTTTGCCTTGGTTTTGGTGTAAGTGCTGCAGTATTTTATACTGCAAGATTAGCACTAAAGAATCCGATATATCATGGAACAAGAAAAACCTTGAGCCCTGGAATGAATGGACTGGATAAAGAAAATAAGGTGACTAGTATATTATATATTTATATATATTTTTTATTAATTTTTATATTGTTTTTGATAATATTTTATTTCATTTTTAGTTATATAATCCTACTGGTGTTGAAACTCCAAATCTCAGGCTCTAAGTTCTAGAGTTTCTTTCAGTTCAAGTCTAAAATAGTTCTTTAATAGCATAAACAGGAATAAAATCTACTGTCAAACTGCAATAGTTATGTAATCATTTTTATTATAGATTCGTAATGGTTTTATTATATAAATTAAGATTATAACTTTTGAATATGTAATTATATATATTATCAATTATAAATATGTAGATTCTTGTTTGAAATAGTATAATACAATAGGTTAATAATAATATTTATTTAATTTAAATTTGTATTAATTATAAAGATATTTAGAATATTATATTCTTTACTTTTATTTAAAAAATAAATAAAGTACTTGTTTATCATTATATACATAAATTACAGAAATGTATAGTAAGAGCAATATAAATTAATTAAGAATTCTCTTTTATTATACTTTTTGTAAATAGATAATTTTTTATGAAAATTTGACTATATTGTATCACTTCTTGACCAAATTATATTAATTTTGTAAGATGAAAATTCTAACCTATAAATTGTCAATGTACTTTTAGTATTTATCAATTTTTTTAATTGAGCTAGTTCAAATTTTATTTACATAAACTATAAACTATTTGATTGAAATATAAAATGCAGATAGATTAAGTATAACTGTTATAAAATGCAGTTAAAATTTGTTTATATTTTTTGTACATATTGTAAAATGCAAGTTAATAAAACTGATTTTTAATGTAATGAATACAAATACTTGATTAATTACGAAAATAAAATTCAAAAGAGGGGGGAGTGAATGGACAAATACGGGTTGAGGGGGAGTGTGGAAATGGGGGGGTAATTCGAAAATAAAATTCCAAAAGATGTGTTCCTTTACAATATAAGAATCCTATGTAAAATTAATTCATGATACTTAAAGTTCAACACTTCATAGTCGTCTTTTCAATGGATTTGTTCATGGGCTAAAATCACTTATCGACTTTATGGGACTACGAACCCTTTCATGTATATATAATAATACTCATAGAGGGTTTTTACTTTATATTTCGTTTTACCCGGGTCGCATGTCGCAACTAAGGAAGAATGTATCTGCTAAAACATCCCCAGCCCCTCAATCTTAATGAAAAATGAATTAACCGTAAATTTAAAATTAAAGAATTGATACTGACACAAAAGCAAAAAATGAAATAAAATTGTTTTTAGAATCAACGGTCATGCATAATCGATGATG